>JAGKRY010000109.1:0-48429 GCA_020002325.1 Chrysosphaeria jannelii | reverse complement strand
GCAGCAGGACGATACGCCGGCCCATGCGGCTACCCTAGTCCAAACCCAGGCCCAACCGGCCCCTCTAGAACCAACCACTGTCACAGAACAAACGGCGGCCCCCCACACTCCCACCGCTGAAGCGTACGCTCCCTCGGAAGGACCTTAAGATGATGACACAGTTATGGATCAAGCACCACCCCTGAAGAAGCTCAAACAGTACAAACCTGCTGAACCGCGCAAGGAGAGGCCCCGGCGGCAACGCCCGGGCCAGCCGGTAAAGGAGACCCCTCGCCCGCCCCATCGGTCCCGTTCTCGGTCCCGTGCTCGCCCGACGCCTGTTCGGACGCGCTCTAGATCGGCCGGTTCACGACCGCACACCCAGGCTGTTGAAGTGTACGCTTCAGCCGCCGCGGCAGAAGCTGCTGGCCCCGTGGCCACTGCGGAGTACGCGGCGCTGGTTCCCCTCCCCCGAGAGGAGGAGGCGGAGCCGAGCATGCGTGCCTAAAGGGCAGCCAGGCTGTCCACTTGCCGCGCGTTTCCTCACTGAAGATATGGCAATTCAACGCCGGCAAGAAACCGGATGCCATGGCAGCGATCCTCCAAGCCGCGGAGGCCGAGGCCGTTGACATCCTTTGCATCCAAGAGCCATACACTTACGAAACAAAAAACACACAGGAAAAAAACACAAGACAATCACCGAAAAACCGTTATTTCAAGTGGTTCTACCCAAAATTCGAAGACGGAGAGGTCTATCGAGTTATCTCCTACGCCCGAAGCGCTGATGGCCTTGCGGCCGAAGCTGTGGAGGTGGTGGGAGGGGGCCACAAGGACTTGGTCATAGTGGCCGTCGGTACAGAAAGGATAAACATCTCAAACGTCTACAACCCTAACGCCCCGGATCCGCAGCGGGGGGTCGCCCTTGCCAGGGCCTTCGTCTGTGGCGACTTCAACACTCACTCGTTTGCCTGGGGGGGCGAGCGGGAGGACCGCGACAGTGGCGCGGTTCTTGAGGAGGTGGAGGAACACGGGATGAGCATTCTGAACGACCCGGAGGAAAAGACGTGTTACGCAAGCAAGATTCGCCCATCAGTCATTGACCTGGCCATCGCTACACGGGCGCTGGTGGCCACAGGCAAGGACTGCAGCACCAGGGTCAGGACGGATTTCCATTCGGCCAGTGACCACGAAGTGCTGGAGACATTCGTTGGAGAAGTATCAAGAGAGGAGGAACCCCAGAAGGTCAGATTCAAGATGGACAGTTTGGACGAGGACGCGTTCAACCGGGTTTGCCGAGTGGCAGGCCAAAGGATGGACCAATCTTGCGCCGAGCTGGTCAAGGACCCAGATAAGTACGCTCGCGCCATCGCGGACGCTGTTCATGAAGCTATGGAGGTCGCCGTGCCCAAGTCATATGGCAAAGGTACGGGCCGAAGCTGGTGGAATGACGATTGCAAGAAGAAGGTAAGGTTCATGCGACTTTGCTGGCGGAGCTACAAGAGGTGCTTAGATTCGAAGCTGCGGGCGACGTCGAGCGCTAGAATCGCCGCCCTGGAAGCCGAGTGTGAGCTATTGCACGCGGAATACAAGGAGGCGAGGAAGGAGTTCAAGTACGCCGTCCGTCACGCCAAGAGTTCGAGCTGGCATACGCACCTGTCCTCTATGACGTCAGCGGCGGACGTCTACAAAACACTGAAATGTTTCAAGTCGACGAGGCTGGAAAGCATGCCGGTGCTCGAGGGCGGGGGCGCCAAGGCTGTCACGGCCGAGGAAAAAGCCAACCTTTTACTGGACACTCATACCCAAGCGCACACAGACGCACACGAGGAAGAACAACCTCAGCAAGCTAGACGACAGACTCCGCGCCAATTCGCGGATTTCACTGGCAGGGAGGTCCGGGAGGCAATCTACAGGGCCGGCAACACGGCAGCTGGCATCGACGGCGTGCCCAACGCAGCCTGGAAGCTAACCTGGCCCACGCTGGGAAAGCACCTGGTCAGCATGTTCAACACGTGCGTGCGGGACGGCCACCACCCAGACCTGTTTAAAAGCGCGAAGCTAGTCGTCATTCCCAAACCCAACCGCGATAGCATCGTTTGAGCTTCGGGTTTTGTGTAGATGTAAAATAAATCAAAGTCAAAGCCAAAGTTATGTACTGAGAGGAAGAAACGTTCCTCCTGGTCACGTGCATGCGTCGGGCATGGCACGGGACAGAGACAGCAAACAACCAACACCAAACCCAACCACTAGAGACATAAAGGTGTGCACTCGTAGAGAAGGGAATGGCCGAGTGCCTTAGGTCACGTAAGGGAAGCGGCACTCACCGCTGGGGTCAAAGCCAGCGGGCGTGACCGAGGTCATCTGAGGTCTCTCTCGGCGATACAGAACGTATCTGTAGAGAGATCCTCCCCAAGGTCGGGAAACCTGGGGAGGTGGCGGGGGTACGTATAATAAATGAATGTGAGAGCACGATTGTCTAGTCTACAATATACTGTGTCCAAACTATATCCTTCCGATAATCCTTTAGATGCATAACCGCATGTGTGATGCAACTAACTGAACCAACCACAGATCCAACAACCTAAAAAGTAAGGTATTCGTGCGGTCCCAATACCGCAACTCAGTACACATACTTTACCTTGTGTACAAATTCTATTTTTATGCGAAAACCATTTTATGTACATGTGTAAGACGGAAAGGTAGCCGATACGCCGGAACTAAATAAAGGACTTGGCATGTGAATACGCCGGGCTCGATACTGTCTAGAAAACATGCCAAAACGTCCCAACGAAAGATGTTGTGAGAAACAGTTTGTAATATGAGAGATTCCACTTGTTCTCAAGAACCGAAATCATTCCCCACTTTCGAGTTTTATATGGTGTGAGATTTTGAGACGTTCCATTTTGTGTAGAAGTTAAATGTGTTGTGGTGGCTATTTTTTCCTTTTAATTTTTTGCCCCATGATTCAAGGACATCATTTTGTAGAATGTGAAATTTTCATCATGAGTGATATTTTCATTCTGGGTTGGCATGAACAATATCACAAAGTTCATTTATAATACCATCTTGCGACCATGAATTGTTGACCAATTGCATTTCTATACCAATCAAATAATACACCCCATGAGCAGACGTACATGTGGCCATTAAAAAACGAAACCAAAAACGAAGCAACAGGAAACAAGTCTGTCTTTTTTATAGTTTTTTTTGTTTTTTTGTTGTTTTTGATATGTACAGAAAAGAAGAAAAAGCAATGGAAAACACATAAAGAAAACCTTGCTATTTTTCACCACAAGACAACCCGTTGCTGTTCTCTTGATCAATGATATACAAAAGACAAACATTCCAGCCAAAAAGAACAAAAAAAAACATGGCACGGTTCAACCCATTCCATCTAGGCCATCCAACTCTGCATCGATGTGCTCCTCTATCACGGGGGTAAAAAAAGAGTACAAAACGAAATATGCATTGTTTAAAATAAACGCCTGCAAAAAAAATTAAATAGTTGACGCGCTGGGTATCAAAAAGTAGGCCAGACACCTCTAGGAGGCATCTCAGAATGGTAAGAAAGAAAAAAAACAAGGTTTGAAAGTAAGAAGGTAAAAAAGTCCAAGAAGAAAAGAGGTAGGGGCTAAGACGAGGACGCCGATTCCATTTTTTTAATGAATCACATGGCCATCGCGGTATGCATTATAATGGGCCATCGCCTGCACAGGCGGTGGCTGTTGGTAATGGTACATTGCATAGTTGGCAGGGCCACCGTAGCTAGCCTGCCGAGAGGGCGTGGCTGGATACCTGGACGGCTGTCCATGCTGCATATACTTTGCACCCTGGCCATTCCATGTTGCATCCGGGGTGATAGGAGGCGTCATGTAGCCTTCGGCAGCGCTCTGGAAGCCCTTTTGGGGCGTGCTCAAGCAAGCATCGGCGCTGGGAGCCTCGCAAGTAGGCGTAGCACGCGCAGCCAGATGAGCCGTCGCCACAGGGGCAGCATGGAGGGCTAGGAAGGCCGTGAGCTTCTCCGACACCTCATAATGTACGTGGAGCGCATACTTGCGCTGGAGCGTGTTTGTCGGGCTGTGGAGATGGTGCGAAAGGGTCACGAGGGCATCTTTGTCAGCCTGGCAAAGACCGGAATGGAGAGCATCTGCCTGGCCGAGGACAGCTCGAGCTAGCGAGATGGAAATACGGGCCATTGTGGACGGCTTCATGGACACAAAGTCGCGGTGGTAGAGCGCAATCTCGCTAATGTACGCAGCCATGTGCTCAACCTCCGCCGAGATATTCTCCCCGGGAACGAGCAGCTTGACAAAGAAGTCGACAGTGGGATGGCCCATGTTCCACTCGAGCGTGTTCAGCACGTGTGTCTCCATCTGCAGGAACATGTTCGAGTTATAGAGGCCACAGCACATGTTGTCCAGTTCGCTGATCTGCGGCACGTTTTCCTTCTTGTCGCTGTATTTGGCAGCTAAAAGAAGAGCCGCACAGCCTACCAGCTGGTAGTGCTGCTTGTACACAACACGCTTGGAGCAGTAGCGGTCCAGGAGGTTAATGGTCAGGTACAGCGTCTCGGGGAGAAGAGAGAACGCTGCGTGCGCCTCGACAATAAAGTCAATTAAATAGGGGCGCATAAACCATTGGATCTCCTGCTGTGTGTCAATCAGTGCGACGTCAGGGAGCGTCTCCTCCTACGTGGGTTAGTGCATCGTCCTCGCGCAAGGGATGAAAAGAAAGAAAAAAAACGTACCTCCATTGCCTTTGCGTGCTTTACAATGTCTTCCAAGTACTCATCAGCCACCATCTGGGACATCTCCGCCCCAATTGCATCCTGGTCTCTGCGAGCAAGAGCCTGCATGGCCTCGCGCACAGACACCCGTGGTTGTGGACGGTCCTCTTCATAAAAGAAGTCATCCGCCATGCTGTCGTTTGACTTGTACATTTTTGTTGTTTTTTGGTATAAGTGTTGAGTGAATAAACAAAAGATGGGCTGAGAACAAAAAAAAGAATGTGTTTGTGTTGTTTGTGCTGAAGAGCCGTGTAGTTCAACCAGTCGATGTGGTCTATTAAATGTGTACCAAAAATAAATCAAAGTCGAGATGAAAAAAAGGATTGACAGAGGCGAAACGTGCCGGTATAAAAGAAACTAGAAATAAATGCCGAAAGTAAAATTAATGAAAGGATGCCGATGAAAAGACAGCGAGGAAAGAGTTGTCTGATAAAGTGACGGTCTGTGGAGCGTTAGTATAGACTTCAAAAAAGCGAATAGGAATTTGACAAGGCGGAGTCGTCCCTCATGGCAGCTACCCAAGTCGACAAAACATCGACCTTTGGAATTTGATTTTAAAATTGCCCTCCAAAAAAGATCCTGAAAGAATGGGAGTGTGTCCTCGACCACGGCGAGACACTTTCCCCATGCCGGAATGATTCAAAAAAGGACACAATGTCTCTCGCACTTGCAAAGAGATGTTCAAAAAAGGTTGCTATTGTGTGGAGGGGAAGCAGCGAGGACGCCCGCCTTGTCGGGAGACTCGAAGGGATGACAAAGAAGACATGATAGAGGAAGAAAGGAAGGATACCTTAGAAGAAATGCCCTGTGCTCATGGTTTGCCCTAATGTGCCCTTGGGTTGGTGTCGCTTTCCCGTACAAACAACGGTAAATTATTGAGCAGAAAATGAAAGAAAAAAATAATTCAAGAAATATCAAAAGACGCGCGCTTTTTTTTGTCGAAGCGAAAAGAAACAACGATAAAAAAAGAAGGCGACTCTCGAAACTGTACAAAAATCTACTGTCGAATTCGAGAAGAGGCGAATCGCATGATCCAACGTAAAAGGGATGCTAGTACAAGCGTCGACTTTCAAGTTGAAATGTCCAAGAGGTCGCGGGCACACAGGGCAGGTTATTCGCAAAGAGCTTTTGCAGCGTGCAAAGGGGGCGGAAGAAAAAAAGGGAATGAAGAAACAGCGTTAAAAATTGAATGAGATGCATAGGCAAGGAAATTTGAGTGGAGACAAAAGCAAAGTGGAGGCCAGAGGGAGAAATGAGCTGCAGGGCTTTTTTTGTTTTTTTCTTCGAAACGTACAAATAATAGGAGGTTGTGCAAAAAAAAAAATCAATAAAAAAACTTACAAAAGAGTAGTTATCGAATGTCGGAGTCTCTGAATTCGGTGGTCTCTTTGCAAAACAGTCGCTCCTCAAAGATCTTCCTCGTTGAAGTGGCAAAGGATGAGGAGAAAGTTGTGGTAAAGAACAGCGATACAATTTAAATCTAAATTGATCAGAGCGCAAACGCAGGTGAGGGTGATATAAAAAAAGAATGTAGAATCAACGAGTTAACGTGTCCTACGAGCCGGGCCTTGGAAACAAACGGCTTCGATTGATGGGAAGTTGAGCAGTAAAGGACAAGAGAATGCTATTTAAGTTGGCACTCTGTTCCTATGCTTATGTTAGTCGTGTTTGAAAAGAAGAGGGTGTAAGATTTTCTCTAAAAAAAGGTTGAGTGACTCAGTTTGCTGAGGGCTCATACTGATATCGTCAGAACTTCATGCAAATAAGCCTCGGTGAGGCCTAGGTGGCAAGGCTATGCGGCAAGGCAATGTCATGCAAAACGATAAGGGAAATGGGAAATGGGGGTGAACGAGAGTGATCTTTCTCCAGAGCCGTAAAGTAAATAAAAAGAACCGATAAATACTCACTTTGTCCAATGACGGGTTTACTATTCAAGCAAAGATTCCTCTTTTCGTTTTCTCAAAAATTTCTGAGCTTCCAAGCAATCCTATGGCCAGCGTCCGATTCTCTATGCCCTTATCAGTCACCTCAAGATGCCCTCTTATTATAGCGTATAGAAATATACTTACGTTGAAAGAAGTGTGCTTTTCTTCCTTTGGTCAAATCGTGCTTTGCTAATCTAGTGATGAACGCCAAGGGGTGTAGCTCAAAGGGGTTCGAGAAATACTAGAAGGGCTTTGAAATACCAGATAGACCCTGAAGGGAAGTTCTTGTCTGGATACGAAAGACGAAGGGAGGGGAGGAGAAGAAAAGATTGAACAGAATGCAGGCGCTCAAGAAGGATATATGGAACCTTGCAAAAAAAAAAAAAAAAAAGCTTCAGAACCCTGCAAAATCCATATATAAAAATACACACACTTTGCCAGAAATACACCAATAATCTGATCATGGAGACTTTCTTTTTTTATTTGCAGGCAAGATACATACGCCGGTACCCCCTTTTCATGCGATTCATTTTGAATAAAAAGAAACGATGTCCATAGGCGTTTGCTGCCTCGACAGTCGATACTGCATGGCTCATGCAAAAAGGCCCCGAAAGCGAACGAACGATTCAAGACACAAGAATTGTGCTTAGAAAGAGGGGCTGCTACCTGTGATTTTCTTGCAGCTTCGTCACCGACAACATGAAGTGAGTCCCATTTGTTTCTTCCTTTCAACATGGGTGCGCCTTTTTGCATCATGGCAGGCATTTTTACCAAAGTTCATGGTCTTGATCTACAAATCGCCGTCCTTCCATTTTCCGACGGATTTCAATTCCACTTAAGAGACTGGGATCATTGTTGTTCATAAGTGCAAATATGTACAAATAATGATAAAATAGTTAGTGTTCGCATGAAAAATCTCAACGCTTTTGGCACCTTTTGGCCCAGCGTCCCGCGCTTTTCCAACGCGGGATGCATGAAAACACAACCGTTTGGATCATCAGCCAGGATATGTACGAACATTTCCAACAGTGGACGTGCATAAGATGCTCAACCCTGTCATCCTGAAGACTCCTTGAGCAGAGACTCAACCACAGCATTGGTGAACCGCCTACAACTTTGCAATTTTTTTTTGTTTTTGACTTTATTAAAAGTTTTTATATCAAATTCAAGAAAGACTAACTTGGTAATGAGCCCGTCGGCGGTACATCATGGCTATCCATTACCCCTCTTCAAAAAATCCAGCTCCCTAAAAAAAGACTCAAGGGATCATGAGTGTGATGAGACAATCAGTCCAAGTCTAAAATACAAAAGAGGCTGGGCGCGTTCCTACAGAGCCAATCAGAAACCTCTACAAAAGTCCCTTAACGCGACCAAACGGTCTAACGCGTTCTTCCACTCGATTAGCTCTATTTTGTGGACCACCCCGTGATTTCTTTCTCAACTTGGACGAATCCTATCCTCGCCTCAACATTGAATCCTTTTTTTAGCATATAAAATAGAGACCGTACTATGCTTCATTTTTTTTCAGATCTGTCAACTTCCAATACAATTTCACATTTGTTATTTTAAAAGTGATACAAGCATAAGATAGATATCATCTCTGTTTAGCAAAGGCAGCAACGTGGTAAAGCTTATGGGACATCAAACATAATGGATTTTTCTTCTTCTACTTTTTTTCTCATCGATAAATGAGATCTTTGCATCTTGATTTTGCACACAAATCGAAGGAATGGAAACCAGAAAGGCTGGTAGTGTATTATCTCATTTTCTTAACGGATGTATGTATAGTCGTATGTATAGTTTTACACTCCATGTTCTTTGCTCGCAATGTGACTGGCTCTGATCGTTCAGATTTTTAGAGATTTCACCGCCATGCAGCTTTTTTTTCGTTGCATCATTTTTGGGAGGTTTCCCATGCTGCGATTCGTCGACTAGGTGGCGAAACCCTCCATTGATCCACTTTGCTAAGAAGCCACCGAAATCTCTTTTACCCACCGGCAATTGCATACAGCATCCGCTTCTGGTAGCCAGCAGTCTCATCTACATGCATCCAAACAAGAACACACATGTCTTGTAAAAATGTTAGTATTCATTACGGCAGCCCCATCTTACAGAACATCAACCACATCTTAACGGTTCTTGCCATTATGATCATGGAGCATAATATGTGACATATTAGTTTAGGTATTCAAGGTACATTGAAAAAATCCTGGTTCATGCTGCTCATTGTTCATCCACAGCTCGAAATTCACTTGGCACGGATAGTGACCATACCGAGTATCACAAGGTGCCATCCACAGGGAGGGGTTGGAAGATTTTATCTAGGCCTCCTCCTTACCTCCCTACCTAGGTAGATATGTACCTACCTAACAAGTTGGCTACTGCATGTGGGCTTTTTGCTTGGCGAAACAGCCTGGTCTCTTACACCGCTTTGTCGAACCTTATTTCGGTCTTTATTAGCTAACTAAGCACCCAAGGCCTTATTTACAGGGCGATTGTACATATTACAAAGAACTACTATTTTCAAGCATAGTACTACGACTTAATAGGTAGACTGCAAACTCAACAAAGCCTCGAGACAAATCTTCACCAGCATCAGGTATGGCGTAAAAGAGACGATAGTTTGTATCAAGAAACGTCCTTAATACTTCTGATTTCTATGAAGCCTTCTCGTATGGCCGAAGAGGAATTTCTTGCAGTAAAAAAGTAAAAAGATATGGAAGGGCCTTTGGAATAACTCGAAAACATTATGCACATGGCTGCACTAAAAATGAACCCAAGTGAGGTCATAATCAAAATCGATAAAGCCTCATCTCAAGGCACTAATACTTTTGTGCCGTATCTGTTACGCCTTTTATTTGTCTAGGATTATCTGGTCATTAAGTGACACTCGTAGTGTGTATGTCTCTATTCTTCGGGGTGATACTGCTCCCTCTTAAATTTATGCCCAATACATACATTTTTAGATTCATACAATGCCTACCTGCCTAGCATTATGCAATCTTCAAGAAGCTCCAGGTCTTGTATTCAAGGCTACATGGAGTGTGAGAGTTGCTTCTAATGTAGCACGCTAGGCTCCTAACATAAGTTTTGCCAATATACCATAAGTGTGCAAAGGCAAGTGGATCTGAGAGAGACTTTCGCCTTTATTTTGGGGTTTAGAAATGTATGGTAAAGAATAAACTACCTAGACTCTTTCAGAAGAAGCATGTAGGTTGAAACCAAGCAAAGGAAAGACGAAATGGAAGTCCATCACTTCTCAACGACTGACAATTGTATCGGGATGGCCTTCAAGATAGAGAGCACGTGATCGTATCATTGGTGCAGAAACGAGCTTCGAGCAATGAATGCTCGTCGGAGCTCCTCTGCTATCACCAAACTGTTGAGGTGCAACTTCAACATTCTATTTCTGTTAGCACTATTATTCGACTCGAAAATACATCACAGCTTACCTTAAAACTGACTTTCTCTGGTAGGGGGCCATGTAAGGGCTTGTATAATAAGTAGAAATTTCCATCTTTGTTCTGAGGAGAAATAAAAGAGAGATTGTTTGAAAACAAGGCCATTCAAAGAAGGGAAAACAATTATTGGTAAAAAAATATGGCATGGTGGATCAGGGTTTAGAAGCCCTCATATTCCACCAATGGCTATGGAAAGAAATATTTATCCGATTCTTCCTCTCACATTTCAATGCCACACAAACGGTAATGGCATGAAAAATAGCTTAGGGATGAAGATTACGGTGAGCCTCAAAGAGGTGTGGGTCAATGCCCGGAAAGGCCACCAAGAAATGTGACATGTAGAAAATGCATGGCAAAATTTTTTTACCATTGTTCTTCCATAAAAAATTCACTCTGCGTACAAGAGGGAGAGAACAATGCTAAGAGAAAGTCATACAAGCAAACAGCATCTCTCCTTGTGGGTCCCCACATACTCCACTCGTGGACCACCCCCCGTTTCGTATCCATTGGTAGCATCCATGTACCTTTCCGTACGGTCAGAAATGTAGGGGGCTATCCTCTGTATTCCCCTCTTCTACCCTCTATTTTAAAACGTAGTCTCCCGTTAACCACATCAATGTAACAGATTTTTTGGGAAAACTGCTAGGTACCTAGCTTTTGTAGCTTCAGGGAATGGTAAGTATTGTTCCTCTCTAGGATAGGTTCCTTTTTTCTGTATAGTGAATCAAAATGTTCTACAGGCTCTATCGAGGTAGAAAAAAACTTAATCTTCAAATGGCCGAATAAGAACTCAATCAACTCGTCCTTATCCCGAGCCTGGGGCCTTCGTTTAGTGCTCGTCTCTGAAGTCGTCTAGTGGATATTCCCCATTGGGACCCAAACATCGGTTGGTCAGGTGAAGTGCATTGATGGAGGGATCGCTATCTTTTCTGCCCATGCCGTAAAGAATAGTACTCCTTCCTTTGTCAATTTTTGTTTTGTTTTCCCACATTTTACCCAATCTTTTACCAGTACTCTCCCCTCCCCCCGCCATTCCTTTCTTCTTTTCTTTCTTTCTTTTTATTTTTTTCTCAAAATCTGAGGATGAAGGATATCCATTTTTGGAAATCCTTTTACATATCCTGAATCAAGTATTTAAATTGAAGGTGATTTGCGAGACGCATAAGTTTCCCCTTCTTCTGTCGGTATGTTCCCACACTCTCCACTCTTTATATCACCATGGCTGATATTCTAGGTACCCGGACAGAGCCGTTAAACCAGATACCTTATTGCTTTGTTCGGGGGCCTGGTGGCTTGTTGAGGTGGAAAATGGTACACTACAATCAAATTCATGTGCCATTTTCCACCTCTTGTCATCTATTCGTACGTATTTGGCTTAATGCAAGTGGAGTGTATAACTTCTCTCAAGGAGTATTTTATACTTCTTTTCAAAATGGATAGAATATTTTCTTGAAGTATTCTTGGGTCGTGTCCTTTAGTTTATAAAGGGCACATTGTACGTTTAACAGTTTCCATGGACAATGTATGTAAAGATACCCACTGGATTTCCATTGCTCCAGGCAGGGCGGCAAAGTCAAGTGAGTCATACGACTCCGGTCGGCCCTGACTGTTGGTTCTAATTGGGATAGCCAGGCACTGTTTTCCAGCAGTGTTCGGCATGTGGTGCCTGGGGAGCCAGCATTTTTTTCAAATGGCTTAATTTATACAGCCACTGCCCACCACCAGCAGACTGGTGAGGGTCGCTCGCTTCGCTCGCTCTTGAGGGATACTGTTTTTGAAGAGTGTATATTGATACTTATGAAAGATTGTTTCAGACCTTCATTATGGTTATTTTTATTTAGAATTAAGTATTTATTTACAACATGACATTGAGGTTTGGGTACCTAAAGATTAGAAGGGTTCAAGTCGTTATCTTGATTATCGACCCTCCCGCTGCCGCTGACGCCCCCTCTCCTGCGGCCTACTATGATGCTCCTTACTCATTATTCCCCATGGGGGACATTAGGAGGAGCCACAACTACTATACTCGGAACCACGCCCGCGCCGATGGTGCGGGCAGCTTCACGGTGGCATGGGCCAACACCGGGAAGAGGTTAGTGGCCCACTCCGTCCTCCTTCAAATCTGCTCAGACCTAGGGGTAGATGTAGTCAATGTCCAGGAACCAAACGCCTGGGAGGAGGATGGTATCCGAAAACACCCTGCCTTTGATATGTACAGCCCCGTCAGTGGCTGGAACGACGACTTTCGGCAGATGCCAAGAGTCTTGACATATGTAAGGAAACATCGAGGCTATGCGGTGACGCAGCTGAGCTACGAGGCCCTGGGTCTGGCAGAACCCAGAGACATCGTTGCCCTAATGGTAGACTCCTTCACCCTGCTAAACTACTACAATGCGCCGACAGAGGACACCACTATAAACTAGTTAACATCTTTGGAGATTGGGGGCAATAATCGCATTGGTGGAGACGTCAATTCACGTCACCCTCTGTTCGAGCCCGGTTCCCCTGTGAGTCCTCGTGGCAGGGGGCTCGCAGACTGGTCTGAAGAGCAGGACATCCCTTATAGCCCACCACGCAAATCACAGGCGGTGTTTTTGGAAATCTACCGCCCTGTGGAAGAACATCCAGTGCGCTTTAAATGGGTCCCTAGCCATCTTGGCATCGAAGGAAACGAAGCCGCTGATGCCTACGCAAAGCAAGCCGCCAAGAACGGCCCTCTTGATTCTTTGGGCGCCACCATCAGCTACAGTGGCGCCCGCTCCCGACTAAAAGCTGCATATCGTGACGTGGCCATGGACTGGTAGAGGCCTGTCTGGCTGTCAATACCGTGGATTTATCTGCACTCTCTTTTGGCAGCACGGCACGGCCATGGTGATTTGCGTGGTATCACCGCAGATTTAATCATGCCAACGCAGTTTTGCGGTGCCATTGTGGAGCGGAAAAAGTGCCTCTCCAGTCTCGGCTTACCTCTGGTGCCGACGACACCGGCACAGCGTCTCCCTTTCGCGCGCCTGACATGATTAAATTTGCGGTGACCTTTTAAAAGGTACTCGGAAACTAGTCCCAGGAATATGACAGAGGCGGTGACTTTGAGCTTGTTTGGCCTCACTATCGATGACCTCACTGAAGAAGGATAAATTTTTTGAGAAGCGTACGCATTTGGAATAAGGAAAACTTGATAATCCTTGAAAATATTGAACTTTGCTATGATGATCCCCAAGAGAAGTAAAGCTCGAGGTGGTACTCTAGAGGCTCATTTGTAGATAAGGGCGGAACTTGACCGACTACATCTCTGCCGGCTCTCGGAACAATGGGTCCATGTGATTTTTGTATGATTTCGTGGAGTCGTCCCGAAGGAAACACGGGAAAAATTGGCCATATCCCTACCCACCATCAACATGTAACAATTAGAAATTTCGTAGCTAAATAAAGTTCCAAACAGAATACATGTGGCTATCCTTACCCATAACCTTCAATCATCCATGCAAAAGAGGGGGTATCTGCAAGTACTGTCTTGAAGGTACGCTGCCTTCTGAAAGGTGCATAATTAGCTATGTAGGAATGCATGGTGATCACTTCCCACATGCACACATTTTCAGCTCAACGAAGTGATTGATAATCATACTACTCAGGCTCACCAGGGAGTGAAAAAATGATGAAAGAAAAGCATCCATCTCTTTGCTTGCATTTTCTTGCTTCTGTTTGTTGTATGTCGTCATCGATGAACAAGCCACGTTGGGCTTCAAACCTTGAACCACCACCACCAAAAAAAATCTAAACGGTCACCTGCATTGGGAGGGTCTTGCAAATCTCTGTATGCACGTAATGGTCCAACCACATTCCTACTGTCTTCTTACAGTTTTCATGGGTACATTGTTACGAAATCGCCTCTTTTCCAAAGACTTCGTATCCTAGCAGACCACATCACCCTTGAGGCTGCACTTTTCTTTTTCCATCATTTTGTGAATCCGCCTCATGACCATGTGTTTTCTTTTTCTCCTTTTCTTTTGTTTTTTTGTTTTATCTATCGGCTCTTTTTTGTGACTATTTGTTTGTTTTTACCATGGACTTTCCTGCCTTGGCATGTTTCACGGGAAGTCATTTGGTCCATTGTCGAAGAGGGCCTTTATCCAATGAAATGGCACTTTATTTTCTTCCTCCTTCGCCGGGCTGCACCATAGATTGCCATGAAAATTACGCTCGTATGGGCTCCATTAACCAGTACTATGTTTCATCTTCATCGGGGTGGTTTTTGTCCATGGTTTAGAGCTCAAATATGTGGTACTGTTGATCGTTTTATTTCTTTTTTCTTTCTTCCTATTTTTCCTGTTTGCCGCGTCTGCGGCTACACGTTCTTCTTGTCCTAATTCATCACAGTGGGCCTACAAAGCGGCGACCAAATCAAAGGGCTTCCGAATCACCATGAGAAAATAATATTCTTGGCAGCATGTAAGGAAAACCCTCCCATTGGGGAAGTGAGTTTTTTTGGATTTGATCATACCACCATACCATAAGGCATGAAAGACTGGGTACGCATGAAGAATAATTTCATGTGGAGGGCACTTTTTTGGTTTACTTTCTTTTTCAACTCTCAATGTTTCACTTTGACCACGAAAATCATTTTATAAAAAAAGTGATTGCGTGATATGTTTTATACATGCATATGGCATGAACTATGGAATTTTTTGATAATCTCCGATAGGCCTCTTTTTCGGTTGGAGCTGATGTTGCATGCATCAACAAAGGCATGGAGACGTTCATCTGCAGCCATAACATGCAACTCTGAACGAACAGATGTGCTATAAACAGAATTTTTTATAGGCAGCGCCCGTACCGAAAATGGAAAGCCACTTTTTTAAGAAATATTTGTGCCGTCGCCGTCGAAGGGGGAGGTGCTCTGGCTATTTACGTGTTTGTAATGTAGAGTAGGCGCGTATGCATACAAAGAGGGAAGAAAAGGCGATCATGCATACGGGTGGAAGAAATAACGCATGGTGATTACATCAAGGATCATGAAGATATTGGAGTTTATTTTGCAATGACATGGCATGGCTCTGCAAAATTTTCTAAAGAGTTGTCGGCACGGAGAATGAAGCCTCCATAGATCCTATGCTACTTTTTTTACCGAGAGAAAGTTTTGTGGCGTTGTCATAGGGTATTTTCTATCTGTTGTATGGCTTTATCTTGTCTCTAGCGGACAAGTGAGAGAGTTGTGACAGAGTTGACGTATATAAACGATCGAGCCTCCTTTGGCTCACTTCTTGTTCACGCACAGTTTTCAAAACAGCACAAGCAAAAGGACTCGGATCAATGACGAGCAATGTAGGAAAAAGCACCAAGGAAGAACTTTTTGCTAATGAAAAAGACTTACCAGGGGGCTACCCCCAAGCCAGGCGAGGTAGGACTCCATTATGTCTGGCTTGACCAGTCCGGCGAGGTTCATTTACAGCTCAGAATCATGAAGGCCAAGTCGGATGGCACAATGTATACGGTTTCTGAGCTCCCGTTTTGGGAAATCAATAGGCTGGTCATGGGTAGGCGGAACGTGCGGATCCAGCCAGTTTCTTTGTTCAGGTCTCCGTTTCGTCGGGATGGCAGAAGCTTTTACGTTTTTTCGGACTGTTACATGGATGGCGTCCCGGTGCGGTCGAAACGCAAGGACTGCGAGCATGTCATGAGCATATATTCCTCTGAGAATCCGAGATTTGGGTTTACGCAGGAATATTTTTTTATTGATAAAACGGGACAGCCTGATGTGCGCCCTAATGTGCCCGGCGAAGCCTGCAAAGAGGTGTTGTTCCAGCACATTGCCAATATTCACTACAATCACTGCAGGTATGCAGGGATCAATATTGTGGACAAGTTTATGGTCAATGCCCCCTCGCACTGGCTCTACAAGATCGACCTGGGACGGGGTGTGACGGCAGGCGATCAGCTGTGGATGTCCCGCCACATTCTCTATACGATTGCCGTTGATCTCTTGGTGGACATTTCTTTTGCACCCAAGGTCTTCCCAGGGACGCAGAATGTATCCACGCTGACGACGCTGTTCTCAACGGAAAAGATGCGGGAGAAGATCGGCGTGAAGCGGGCTGTGCAGAGGCTCTGCAACAGCTACTACACGCATGCATATTTATACGGCGTCAACAGCGAAACGCCGGGGTTCCCCGGCAAGGGAGACGTCGTGGAGATGGGGAGGTGCAGTGCTGAGGACCGCCGGCCTCTGTCCAACGCGGATCCTTATCGGGTCATGGAGTTTATCATGAACTCTACTCTGTAGTTGTAGCTGCAGTTCAATGTGAAGGACTTGTGCAAATAATGCATGTAAAACGGCGCCGTGGGACGGGTACGCAGCCGGGTACTCGCAGCTACAGCATCACGTGCCCCGCGCCAGCAGCTCGCCAAGAGGCTATGCGTGATTTCGACCGAGTTGAAAGGACTGTCTCAAACGGCCGCATTTGCTGTCTTTTACCATGGGCGAGGACTGAGCAGGGCCACAGAAGAAACGGTTGCTGTCCTGAGAAGTCGCGGGCGCTCTACAGACGATTAAACAAGCGAAGAAGCCAAGAGAAACGAAGCGACAATGTTGTCTGGGTTTGTGCAGAAGGCCCAGCAGCTGCTGGATGCCGGCACGGCGCAGGCCAGCAGCACCATCCACGGGGCGCCTGCGGGGTTCCTTGCGGGTATTTCGGCCGACAAAAACGGGCCGACAAAGGCCACATTGTTCCAGGAACAGTTCCGGCTGCCCTCGTCGCAGCAGCCCCTGGCCGAGATTGCTGCCGAGCTGTCGCTGCCGTCGGCAGAGAAGGAGACGGTGGGGCTTGTGGCCGTGCCTTCGACGAGCCAGGCGGGCTACCGCTACGCAGGACGGCTGCATCTGTCCCCTGCGTTTCTCTGCTTCTCCACGACGCCGTCGAGCTTTGTTCCCTCGGTCAGCCACGCCACGTCGTCGGCCTTTACGGGGCAGACGCACGGCGAGGGGCCCGGCGGCAAGGGCTTCACGTTTCCCCTGTGTGCTGTCCGACGCGTCGAGCGGATGAACTCGCCTAATTTCCACTTTTGTCTGTCGATTGTCTCGTGGAACGGGCTGCTGGGCGAGGACCGTGACAAGAGCAAGGATAAGAACCACGAGCAGCGCATCACGGTCGAGCTGGCAGGGTCGAGACAGGCGTGCGAGCAGTTCTGCGACCAGTTGAAGAGGCATCTGCGGGACTCCATGGCGTCCATCAAGAAACTCAAGTATGTGGCGGGTGCGTGCTACTCGGAGTTCCTGCTGCGACCCGAGGAGAAGGGCAGGGATTCCGAGACGGGGCGTGCGTCGTCGAGCGCAGACCCCAAAAAGAGCCAGCGACTGCCTGATGCTGGTCTTGGGATGGTCTTTCGGTATCCTGGCGATGCCAAAAAGCTGCGGGACCGCGCGAAAATGCGTCTGTGGGCCGAGTATCTGCGCGCCAACGGCCGGAACATGACGCTCATCCGCCAAGCCACCTTCTACAAGCTTATTCGCGTCGGCTTGCCCAATCGGCTGCGTGGGGAAATCTGGGAACTGACGTCTGGCTCCATCTATCTGCGCTTTGAATACCCAACGCTCTTTGAGGACACGCTGGAGAAGCACAAGGGCCAGGGCTCCCTTGCTATTGACGAGATCGAAAAGGACCTGAACCGCAGTCTGCCAGAGTACGCCGGGTTCCAGAGCGAAGAGGGCATTGTGCGGCTGCGTCGGGTCCTGACGGCGTACAGCTGGGTCAACCCCGAAGTCGGCTACTGCCAGGCCATGAACATTGTCGTGGCAGCCCTGCTGATCTACATGTCGGAAACGCAGGCCTTTTTCCTGCTGACAGCACTGTGCGACCGTCTTGTCCCCGGCTACTACTCGACAACCATGTATGGCACGCTCTTGGACCAGAAGGTCTTTGAGAAGCTCGTCCACAAGACGATCCCCATCATCTGGGACCATCTGGTGGCCAACGACATCCAGCTCTCGGTGGTGTCGCTCCCGTGGTTCCTGTCCCTCTACATCAACTCGATGCCGCTTGTCTTTGCCTTTCGCGTCCTTGATGTGTTTTTTGTCGAGGGCCCCAAAGTGCTGTTCCAAGTGGGACTGGCCATTCTGCGCATCAACGGCGAGGCCCTGCTGGATGCTGCCGATGACGGTGCTTTTATTTCCGTGCTGAAAACCTACTTTTCGACGCTGGACGAGTCTGTGCATCCCCATTCGGACAATCCAAAGATGCGGTCCATTACTCGCTTCCAGGAACTCATGGTGGTGGCCTTTAGAGAGTTCTCGGGCATCACCAATGCCTCCATTGCAGACCTGCGCCAAAAGAACAAGGAGGCCGTTATTGACAATATCGAGTCCTTTACCAAGCGGGCCGCGCTGCGCAACCTTGGCCCCGACGGCAAGATCTTTACCACCGAGGAGCTGGGTGGCATCTACGACCGTTTCTATGGTGTTCTTTACGAGAGACAGCAAAGAGACGAGGCTGCGCGCGAGCAGGAAGCCAGCCAAAAGAGGCAAAAAGGAAAGCAGGTGGTGTCGCCCACGAGCGATTCTTCGGGACTGAGCTCGAGTGTGATGGACTACGCGGCCTTCCGAGAGTTTCTTGCCACCATGTCAAAGTGGGCCATTGGCGACACGCCTGCATCGTCTCCGTCTTCAGAGTCGGAGGGGGTGTCGATTGATAGTTTCTCCACGTCGGCCATGTCGTATATTTCCACGCTTCGTGGAGTGGTGACGCCGGTATCTCCTGCTGCATCTCTGCCACGACAGCGACGCGAGCCCGAGCCGGCCGACCATGACTTCATGCGTCGGCTGTTTTCTAATTGGGACCGAGACCACGTCGGCTCGTTGACGTTGCAGAGTGTTGTGAGTGGCATTTCTCAGATCAAAGGCAGGCGTGATGTCATGGGTGCCCTCAGCTATTTCTTTGAGCTTCACGACGATGACCGAGACGGCCGTGTTGACCGCGAAGGGATTCTGAGAATGTCAGAGTCGCTTCTGTTTCTGTCACGGCGTGGTCTTGAAGGGAGTCTGGCTGTCGAAAAGAACGTCGATCCCAACCTTGAGGGCATATCACCGGAGCTTCCGGTGTCTGAGCAGTTTTTGGGGAGTGTCAGTGCCTTTATCCGGCGTTGTTTCGAGTACGCCGACCCAGACTTCCCAGGGCATCGGTCTGTCGGTGTGTTCGAGGAGACAGAGGGTGGACCGGCTCATTTTGCCATTGATAGCGATGATGAGTCGGATGGCGATCTTATAGCCATGTCGCCAAAGGGCAGTCCGAGGCCGGCTGTGCGTGAGCATTCGCCGGTGGAGGGCCGTTCCGTGTCCAAGGCCCAGTCGGAAAAGGCCAATGTGGCTCTGGATCCGTCGAATCCGTTGCACATTACGTTGCCGACATTCCGAATGGTAGTGCTAGCAGACGAACTGCTAGAGCAGTTCTTTTCGTCGTCGTGGCCACACTCGCTTCATTTGGTGGATGGTGTGGAGTCGACTAGCACGAGCCTGACGACGTTTGCCAGTATTGGGCGGAGTGCTGCCGTGGCTGCAA
This sequence comes from Chrysosphaeria jannelii, assembly GCA_020002325.1. Classification (NCBI taxonomy): domain Eukaryota; kingdom Fungi; phylum Ascomycota; class Sordariomycetes; order Ophiostomatales; family Ophiostomataceae; genus Chrysosphaeria; species Chrysosphaeria jannelii. The sequence goes on along the minus strand of JAGKRY010000109.1, from coordinate 28,730 downwards.
AGAGCTTTACGCCGGCGCCGACACGCAGTCTCCGTGGTGTGCTGGACACGATCGTGACGGATGGGATGCGGGTGGCTGCCGAAGTGCGTAAGAGGATGGAGGAGGCGCAGAAGGAGCTGGAGAAGGGACACCAGGAGGAGGACGAGGACGAGGAGGAGGGGGCGCAAGACTTGCTGGAAGGGGCAGATGCCAAGGCGGGTGACCAGGAAAAGAGCTCGGCAGAGGCGACGGCAGCGATGTCGATGCCAACGCCCGAGACGGAGCGGATTATCGAGTTTGATGCATAATTGTGTTTATTTTTTTTTTCTTTTTTTATAGGTAATAGATGGGCGGTTTTGCAAGACAAGTTACTCGTCAGCGAGAGAGGATACCAGGAACTGCTCAAGCTGTTCAATCTCATCGCCGCACGTGGAATGGGCCATGCCCCTGTTGTTAGACAGCGAAGGAGAGAAAAAGGAAGGAATACGTACTGATACGGGTACCATTCCGCTTTGTAGCCCATGCTTTTGATGAGATCCAAGGAGAGCTTTCCGAGCTGCAGGGGGACGACGGGGTCTTCTGTGCCATGGCACATGAGGACGGGTGTCTTGAGACTGGCAGCTGTGTCGGCAGCCAAGTGCTCCTTGAGGGTGTTCGTGAGAGGGAGGTACGACGAGAGGCCAAAGACGCCACCGAGCGTGCGGCTGCTGGTGATGCCAGTAAAGAGCGAGACGACGCCGCCCTGGGAGAAGCCACCACAGACGATGCGTTCCGAGGGGATGCCGCTAGCAATTTCCTTGTCAATGAGGTCGTCGAGGAACGTGCGGCTGCGCAAGACGCCCAGGACGTCCTCCGACCTGCGGAAACTCTCTACATCTCCAAAAATGACAGACTTTACGAGGGGGTTATTACGACAAGAAGAAAAGAAAGGGGCATACATACAACATCATACCATCCAGTCATGCTCAGTCCCTGGGGGGGTTAGTCGTCCACGATTTTTTAAAGACAGTGCATACCTCGTTGATTGCAATCGGGATGTTCCCAGCCGTGGGCATGATGAACTTGACGCCGTCAAGACGGGATTTCCGCTGCAAAGTCTTGGCAAGCGACACAAAAGACGTGCCGTTGTCGCCGAGGCCGTGGCAAATGATGACCGTCGCCGTGTGGCGGCCTATCGCTTCCACAATAAGAGGGCTCGTCATGTTTTATCTTCTTTTATGTACGAATCTGTTTTTGGGATGTGTCAAGAAGCTGCCAAGAAGCCCGATGTAACTACATACCTATGTGGGGGGACTCTTATTCTTATTGAGCTTAATGCTGCAGTATGCCCACTTCCAAGGCTCATATGCTCTGCAGATACATCCTCTTTGTATGCTTATGTCATTCTTTTACTATGTATTTTGAAGAGTTGAATAATTTTGTAATTTTATTGGTTTCGCACCGTGACTCGTTCCCGACTCCTGAGCACCTCGCTGTCGCAAATGGAAAGGACCCCGTGAGTCGACTCGATGACGTCACGTGAAGCTACCCCGCAAATACTTAGTGTTATGTAAGAGATGATGAGTAATCGGTTGCGCCGGGGCTTGCGAGCCGGCGTTGACGAGCAGCCATTCGGCGTCTGACGAGCGTAGAGACCCAAGCATTGAGAGTGATGGAGACTGCAAAGGCGTCGGCTGAGCAGGAAAATGCAAAGGACGGAGGAGAGACAGAGGCGGCAGAAACAAGGAAAACGGACGAACCGGCGGCACCGGCCGGGCCGGATCTGCCCCCAAACGGGTTCCCTGGGTTTGGAGCAGAGGTCCTTCCGGCTGAGGTTGTGTATCCGACGCGCGAGGAGGCCTACAGCGCCATCAACAGGCTTGCAGCGAGCCATGGCTATGCATTTATCACGGCGCGGTCCTTCCGGACAACGGCAGGCCTCACGACGGCGCTGTATTCGTGCGATCGTGGCGGAAGCAGCGAGGGCCCCCCCGACCATGTGCGGAAGCGGAAGCGGGAGGCTTCGCGCCGGATCGGCTGCAATTTCTCGGTATATGTAAAGGAGAATCGCCAGGGCGAGTGGGCGGTGCGGCATCGCAAAGACGCCAAGTTTCATGTGCACAACCACCCCCCGAGTGAGAATATCTATTCCCACCGTGTGCACCGCACGCTCAACGACGACCAGAAGGACACCATTGAAATTCTACTGCAGATGAAGATGAAACCACAGCAGATCGTCACGTTTCTGCGTCTGAAATACAGAAAACAGGTAAACAACCGGGACATCAGCAACTACGTTGCGAGTGCGAGGAGGCTCCGCAATCTGCGGACCTTTACGGACCCTGGAGAAAACGGTAAGCTACCAGAAATGGACGCAGAGCCTGAAGGACAGGCGTCTTCTGGGCCATCAACGCTTCCCGTATCCCGTGTCACATCTGCGGTATCTATGGTCCGGATGCAAGACTACCAAGCGCCGTTACAGGAAGATTCAGCACCAACTGCTTCGCGTGCACCGCTACCCGATATTGTGCATACTATCCCCCATATGTCCCCAGAAATGTCCCCAAATATGCCCCCTAATGTGCCCCTCAATATGCCTCCACACGTACCTCAGATCAACATCTCACGCTTCGAGCTCCCTGTGCCCCATCGGATGCAGGATGGCCAGGCTGAACGCTTTCCGCCACAGGTGGCCTTGCCACGCTTGCAAAATCCACAAGCCCATGGCCCATTTGCGCACATGCGAATGTCGTCACAGCATCCAGGTCTTGTCCCCTCGCAAATGACTCCAATGCCTCCTTCGTCGCAAATGACAATGCCCACAGCCATGGATAGGTCTTCGCGAGACAGCCCGGCACAAGGAGCATTTTCAATGCCCTCGCAAATGGCAGCGCCACCGCATAATCATCCACGCGACATGATGACTATAGAGGATGAGATCAGGGTGCACATTGGCAAGGCCATTCACTGACGTGGCCAAAGGCTATTTGTGGCCTTGTGCAACAGTTTCTTTTATTCTTTTTCTCTCTCTTTTATTTTTATTTTTATTTTTATAGCGCATAGAATGGGGACAGCGGTAAGGATTGTTTTTTTTTCTTTTTTGTTTATGATACCAATTTGTTTTTGAAGACGTCAGGAGGAACAGAAATAGACGTTGAGGCTGGAAACGGCGGTTTCTACTAGGAGTACACCTTTGTTTGAGAGACAATACAAGATCTTCCATGCTGGTTGGAAATAAGACCCTCCTTGTACAGATGGTAAGAAAAAAAGCCCCAAAAAACGCCACATCTTTATTTGGCGAAATACAATAGAAGTAGGCCATTACGTGCTGTCCATGAAAGTGTGGCGGAATGGAAGGAAATAGAACAAGTCCTGAACGATGCAAGAAACATCACCTGCATATGCATCTCTTCATATCACAAATAATAGTTTCTTTTTTCATCTTTCTTCTCTTATAGTAGCCCACCTTTAAAATAGTAGCAAGGTGCAACTTGAATGAACAAAAGAAGCTCTTCTTGGAAGCAAGGAGCGTGTGTTTAAGATCCTCTTCTTTTTCAAGGTATTTTTGCTGGCAACGGTTGAACGTTGAAACATACGGGAGAACAAACTAGGAGAGGGATGCGGCCGAGATTCTTCCCAGAGAGAAAATTTCGTACCAGAAAAGAGGACCAATAAACAAAAAGGCCTGCCGTCCCTGCATTGAAGAACCCACATTGTACAACGACTCGTATGCACCCAAGTTGGTCACAAAAGGATGAGAAGTAAAAAAAATGAAAAAAGGATCTAGGAGTGCCTGAAAAAAGCCATTGGTGATCACAAAAGTACACGATGAACAACAGTCTCGAACCCTCCGAAAAAGACAATTAAAAAAAAAACAAAAAAGATACCATGCTCTCCTTTCGACGGTTTCTTTTTTGACGCCCAAAAAGTCAGCAAGCGAGGCCAAGGTCGCACAAGACAAAGTCTATGAGACTCTAGTTTCTCATGAAGAAAAGAAAAACAAGACTACCGCTCTTTTCTTCACCATCGTCTTGCACCTTCCCCTGGCCACTTTGATTTCATTTCCTCCCACCCTATTTTTTTTTCTTTTTGACACACCTGTTTCGTTGCTTTGCATTTACTTTTTTTAACCTTCTTGTCCTAGGCGAGAGCGCAAAACAGGTCTCTACAATGTGATAAATCAATGGGGTGGGAGGAGAGAGTAAAAAGAGGACACTGCAATTGACAGGATGTTCTACTTGCATTAAACAAAATCTTACTTTCGCCCCCTGCCCATTGATGCTTTCCCTCGTTTCCCCAGCCGTGAATTCTTTTTCTTTTTTTACCAATCTGCGTTTTATCATTTGTTTTTTTTTAAAAAAGGCATACTTTCCCATCCATTCTTTATCATTCTTCATTGCTATTCTTTTTATATTCTTCTAAACCATCTATTCATAATATATACTCTATTCAACTCTCTAATGGGCGTTTAATTAATTCAAGTTTCTTCCCACAACACAATACCATTTTTTTCACAAGGTGCTACACAACTCTTTGCAAGAAAAAAAATACACACATATACCACATAGAGTGGAGGCTATGACGTCTGCTACAGCATCATCGGAAAGCATGGCTGTCAAGGATATATCAAAGGAAGCCCATGGGAATATAGTCGAAATGGATACGGACCAGACACACACAGCCCCAAGCACACCAGCGAATAAAGAAGGCAATGCGAGTGGACGTGATACTAAGAACATTGCCTCTTTGCCTTCAGAACGGGACGAAGTGACGGATGAGAGCGCTGTAGAGCGAGGACGACAGACAAATAGCGTGCCAGTGTGTTTCTTTCTATGGTGTCACGTTCAGGAGCTAATGGTAGATGACATTTTCAAGGTTTATGGCTCTTGTAGGCATGGCTTTTTTGTGGACAAGTGCCCAGATCCCAATATACTTCTGGGGAGGCATACCAGCAAGTGTTTATAATGACATTGGTGGCGTGGATCATTGGGTATGGCTCATTACGGGAAACTTGCTAGCCTCGGCAGCTGTCTGCCCATTTGTTGGCGCCTTATCGGACCTCATGGGACGAAGATACGTTGCTCTGCTAGGCTGCACTCTAATTGTCGCTGGCCAGCTAACATGCACCTTTATACACAGCATGAATGCATTTATTGGTATGTTTATAGAGATAAAAAGGGTTTGTTCTGACGTGGTAGCTGGAATGGTTGTATCTGGTGCCGGGTCTGGCATCAACGAGCTCGTGGCCCTAGCTGGGGCCGCAGAGATTGCCCCCACCCGGAAGAGAGGGGTGTACATAGGCCTCATTCTTCTTAGCGTTTTGCCCTTTTGTCCGTCTGTATTATGGGCGCAACTGATTGCTTCTCATGCGGGATGGCGCTATGTTGGCGTTTTGACATCAGTGTATACATTTGCTGGCGGTCTTATAATTGCTTTTTTCTACCACCCACCACCGCGGACCAACTCACAAAGCCTCGAGAGAATAGAGATTTTGAAACGAATTGATGCCGTTGGAGGTCTATTATCCATCTCAGGGACAGTTTTGTTTGTTGCTGGTCTATTATGGGGAGGCTATCAATACAGCTGGAAGAGCGTCCACGTTTTGGTGCCCCTCCTTATTGGAACTGTTCTTTTGATTGCCTTTGGCATATGGGAGATAAAGTTTGCGCCCTATCCCATGATTCCACGCAATCTCGTTGGCCGCCACCATGCAAGGGCGGAGGCACCCCCACCACGAACGAGGACAATGTGGCTGGCGATGATTATCACGTTTCTTTCTGGAGCCAACTTTTACTCTGTTTTGATGGTGTGGCCAGCGGAAGCGTACAATGTCTATAGCCATGACCCGGTTGGAGTAGGCCTACGAGGACTACCGTTCCAGACGAGCCTACTGATTGGGAGTGTTGTGACGCTTGTTCTTTTGACCAAGCTCCGTGGTGGCAATCGCTGGATTCTGTTCGTTTCTAGTGCCATAATGACAGCAGGATGCGGTGCCATGGCTGCGGTTCGTCCTGGTAACATGAATGCCGTGTATGGCATCTTGACCGTGGCGGGTCTTGGCACAGGGGGTATCATTGTACCGGCGTCGCTGGTGGCCATGGTAGTGTGCCCGGAAGAGCTGATTGCGACGGCGACTTCGATTTCATTGGCACTCCGAGTGATTGGAGGGGCTATTGGCTACAGTATTTACATCAATGTGTTTCTGCATAAGCTGGTGCCTCGGCTAGAGGAGACGCTTGTGCCTACGATTGTGCATGGATTTATTTTGGATCCGCCCAAGGTGGTGATCAATGGAACTGCTGTGATTGGGGAAGTGATTACCTTGACGGCACATTCACAGACGGAGTTGATTGCCCATGTGCCGGGCATTGGTGGTCCAGATTCTGCCTTGTATCAGGCAATTTTGGTAGTGGGCCGTGAAGCATATGCATGGGCGTACAAGTATGTGTACTATTGCACGATTGGCTTTGGTGTCGTTACCATGGTGGCCAGCTTATTTATGGATGACATTGGCAAGTACATGGATGATCATGTTTCTGTTGTACTGTAGCCCATTTTTAGGATTTTCAAGTAGGGTGGTCTTTTTTTAAACAATTTCAATTTATGTATCTCTTTTCTCTCTTTCCCCTCATTAAAGTGGATTGTAAGGCATAAAAAAAAGGAAAAGGAAAAGGAAACGAAGGCGAAACTAAAACAGACGCCGTTGGTGAAGCGGGCCGTGCCAGAAAGTTGAAGTTTATAATGCAAATCTTACGTACATACATGGCTTGGGAAAAAGGAAAAAAAAATTAAAAAATTGGAAGGCAATAATACGACGCTGGTTTGATCGCGGCCCTTTTGCCCATTTGATGCGCAATTTTTCTTTTGGGCGAGAGATGCCAATCCAGTGAAACCAACCATTTACATTTGGGGGGACAATCATCCCATTGTGAAAAACTGGTTCTTTTTTAGTTTTGTGTTGCTTTCACGATGACCAGCCTTTACCATGTCCAATGACTTTCTTTACATGGCAAGAGACGGTAGCATCGTTGGCCTCGGAGTCGACGCAAGAGGCGCAGTTTTTTCCAATACTACTACCTGCATGACTACACTGAAACGATGCGGAATGAAAATAAGAGAAGAAAGGTGTGCAATGTATGATGACGTTTTTGCACCTGTCATGACGATGAAAATACATAATTTTGAAAAAAATAAAAAACAAAAAAGATAATCATCCTGCATCTTATTTTATCGTCTTATGTAGTAATAAGAAGGGTCACATAAATCGTCAAGGTGATTCCTCATCTTTTCCCCCCCCAATCCCACAAAGCATATTTCTGTCGTTTTTTGTCGAGTGCCATGGTAGGTCTTGGGAAGAGGAAGAAAGAGAGGGAAAAAAGAAAATATGAAGGAGTAAGACTAACAACCATAGCATCGCCGTCGTATTCGACTGGCCATACCCAAGGAGAAACCGAAGGTGCCAGAGGAGGAGGAGGAGGCGAGCCCAAAGAGTGTGAATTCAGGCCCGAGTCCGGGACGAAGCCATTTTTCACATGTACTACTCCGAAAAGGATTAAACCGACTGTCCTTTGGGCTGGGCAGCGCGCCCATTGGGCCGGATCACGTAGTGCATACGCTGAGCGCGTCTGTCTATGTGCAGCTTCTTCACCTCTACAATGAGCTGGTCAGGGCGCAGGAGCCGGTGACGACGAGGCGGCGGACGTTGCGGCATTCCTTTACGCACGTCCACGGCCACATCCATGTGCCGACGCTTACGCGCGAGCGCTTTGCGCGGTTTCTCCGCGAGGTGCAGCGGGAGTCGGTGGTGAAGATGCTCGACCAGAAAAGCTATACATTTCCCGAGTTTGTCGAAGCGTGGCATGGGCAGTTCCGGTGCCATGCGGCCAAAGCGTGCGAGCCCATGGACACGACACTGCCCATCTCACAATACTTTATCAGCAGCAGCCATAATACGTACTTGGTTGGCAACCAGCTCTCATCAGCAGCGTCTGCTGATGAATACGAAAAGGTAAGAAAAAAGCTCAGATGGGAAAAAAGAAAGAAAGAAAGAAAGAAAGAAAGAAAGACATGCTGACGAGGATGAGGTGCTGAAGAATGGGTGTCGGTGCATTGAGATTGATGTATGGAACCCACAGACACGGTCGGTGATGCCGATTACGTCTCTTGAGCGAGTCAGTACGCCCAAAAGCATCCGCATGGACCAGGAAGGAGGCCAGGGCAAGCTGAAGCGTGCCGTCAGCAGCATCTTTCAAAAGTTCTCCATGGACAAGGGCAGGACGACGCCAAAGTCGGCGATGGACGAGCGGACATTGACCAATAGCGACATTTATGAGAGTCCCGAGTCCATGGAGCCGCCCCAAAAGGAGGCGTTTCGCTCCGAGGAGGATACGTCTGATGAGCCGATTGTGATGCATGCCCACAACTTTATGCGAAGCGACTGGTCTCTCGGCACCAATGTGCCCTTTCGACACGTCTGTCGTGTGGTGAGGAAGCATGCCTTTGTGCACAGCACACAGCCACTCATTATCAGCTTGGAAATCCACACGGATGCCGTGCAACAGCGAAAAATGGTGCAGATTATGAAGGAAGAATGGGGCGACTGCCTCCTCGATGTGCCGCTCGATGGCATCGACCCACGCATCCGACTGCCGCGGCTCAAGGACGTGCAGAAAAAGTTTATCATCAAGGTGAAGCGGCCATATGCACTCCACCGGTCCAGCAGCGAGCTCGGGCGGTCCACGCCGACGGGCTCCATGGCGCTCGGAAGCTCCCTTTCGTCAGTACCGCTGGAGGGCCCCTCAGGCGATGATGACACCAAGGTCAGTATGATGAATGCCCAAATCACGCCGGAGCTCGGCAGTCTTGGCATCTATGCAGAGGGTCGACAGTATAAGGACTTTGCCGACCGGGACGCAAAGTATCCATCCCATATTTTTAGTCTGAGCGAGACGACGATTGAGCAGCTGCATGTGAAGAAGCACCGGGATCTTTTCCACCATAACCAAAGGTATTTGATGAGGGCCTACCCCAACGCAGCCAAGCATGTCATGAGCACAAACCCAGACCCGGCCGTTTTGTGGCGCCGCGGCGTGCAAATGGTGGCGTTGAACTGCCAGACGTTTGACAAGTCCATGATGCTCAACCATGGCATGTTTGACGGATCGTGTGGATGGGTCGCCAAGCCCAAGGGCTATCGTCTCAAGACGGCGTCGCCCGCCACGCTGCGCGAGATCTCTGAGACGAGCGATCTGGATACGTGCTCCGTGGCGGCGGGCGCCCATACGTGCGATATGAACCTCAAAATCACCGTGTATGCTGGCCAGCACTTGCCAACGCCGGGGTCGCACAGGTGGACGCTGGAAAATGCGCTGAGCAAGGCCAAGATGGAGAAAAAGTCGTCTCATTTCCGGCCGGTGGTCAAGTTTGAGCTGAGCACGGAGACGGCGGATGAGCGGTGTCCAGAGCTGCGGACGAGACAGGGCCGGTCCCGGTCGGCGTCGGACGCGTCGGGACCGGCGGCATCGGAGAAGAGTCCGTTCAAAAAGAAGACGACGGCTGGATGGGGACGGCACCCGGAGTGGGGGTTGGAGGGGGAGACGATTTGCTTCCAGAACCTACGGGGCATTGACGAGGAGTTGAGTTTTATCATGTGCGTCTATTTTTTCTTTCTTTTTTTTCTCTTCTTCTTGATGATATGCTGACGACAGTGTTTCTGTAAAGGACCAGGCGGCGCGGACGGTGACGGGACGGGCGAGGTCGCTGGGGCGCAAGGATGCGCTGTCGGGCTGGGCGTGCATTCGGCTTGACCGGCTGCAAATGGGGTATCGTTTTATTCATGTGCGGGATGCCCTTCGGGCAGAATCTGCGGGACGGCTCTTGGTCCATATTGAAAAAGAATATATTTAATTGTAGATGGGGATCTATGTGGAGGCCGAGGCGCCGGTGATGAAGACGCTATGGTCGGACGAGGCGGTGCGGGCCTTTTCCAGCTCCTCCAGGGGCAGGGGCGGCGCGGTATCATCGTTAATGAGGTACCGACGGTGCCAGGGCCCAAAGAAGAGGCCCTCCGGATCGGCCTTGGCCCGGACACGTTGGAAGGCGACGAGATCGGGGCCGTAGGCACGGGCAATGTCATCGTGACCAACGAGAAAGTTCTTGGCCCAGTGCGGACGGCCGCCGAGGTCACGCATGAGCCACTCGAAGCCCTGGTAGTAGCGTTCGGTGCCGGGGGCGTCGTGCAGATAGGGCCGGTACATGATGGCGTTGAGGTAGAGGGTGGGGCCGTCTGGACAGGAGGGGTCGAGGAGGGGCCGGGTGGAGAGGGGCAGACACGAGGCCTTTTGCAGGGCAGCGGTGTCGGCAACACGGACTTCGACGGGGGCATGGACGAAGAGACCGTCGGCAGAAAAGGGGATGCCGTGGGGGACATAGCCTTCGTCGCCAGGCTGCAGATGGTTGAGCCAGGCGCCGAGACGCTGGAGGGCCTCAGGGCCGCGGGCGAGAGGGATGGCCCACTCGTTGACGGACTGGGGGAAGAGACAGTCGAGGAGGAGGGCGTCGTGACTGGACTGGAGGCCGGTGGTCTTGGTGCCGTCGCGGAAGCCGTACTGCATGCCGAAGACGAGCCACTCGACCCAGGGGGTGATGCGCGGCACGAAGCGGGCGAGGAAGAGCAGGTTGTGGTAGAGATGGCGGCCAAGGGGGCTGTCGTACCACGAAACGGGGACGTAGTCAGGCACGGCCTCGGCCGAGGGCAGAAAGTCGTCGGCCGTCCAGGTGATGGCGCGCCGCGTGTACGGCAGCCACCAGGCGCGCGCAAAGTGGGCGCCGGACCATAGCGAGGGCCACGCCGCAAAAAGCGCCGTGTCTGGGGCAATGGAGCGTGTCCAGCGGAGCCGGAAGGCCGGGACGACCTGGAGCTGCATTTCGACGACGATGCCAAGGGCGCCGAGGGACAGTAGCGCGGCGCGGAAGAGCTCGTTCTCGGCAGCGTCGACGGTGTCGCGGCGGCACACGCGCCGCTGGCCGCTGGCAAGCACAATGGTCAGCGAGAGCACGTCGTCGGACAGGAGTCCGTGCCGGAGGCTGCTCCCGTGGGTGCCCGTGGCCATGGCGCCGGCCAGCGATTGCTCGTTGATGCTGCCGAGGTTGGACAGCGCCAGGTTGTGCTTGGCGAGCGCTGCGCTGAGCTGGAACAGCCGGATACCGGCCTCGACACGCACAGTCCGGCGGCGCTCGTCGACGTCCATCACTCGGTCCAGACGGTCCAGGTTGACGAGCCAGCTGCTCGTGCACGTCAGGTCCGACGGCGAGTGGCCGCTGCCCACCAGGGCAATGCGGCGCCGCCGTCGCAGCGCCAGCAGCACCACGGCTTCGACCTCGGCGGCCGTCTTCGGCTGCACCAAAAGCTCCGGTTGCGACGCAAACGTGCGTGCCCACGTCGCGTGGACGTGGCAGCGGCGCGCCGCAAAGGGCTGCTCCGGGCCGGCAAGATCCACGCCGTCGTAGGCGGCGGCGCTGAAGGACGGCATCTCTCCTGGCCCGGCTCGTCCCGGCGCGGCCCTACAGTATGTACCTGGTACGCCGCGGCTACATGCAGAGGTACATATGGCTACCGCTGCGGGTACCCTCACGCAACCCGAATCTGCTCCTGCCACCATGGTCGGCTTTGTAGGTGCTGGCCCGTGCCTTCCCCGTACTGACGTAGCGCAACACGCCCGACGTCATCACGCTCTTCCACGCGCCTTCCTCGGACACCTCGGTGCGCCTTGCTGCGCGCCTGCTGCAGCAGTCCATCAAGGCCCGCTCGTCGACCGACGGCTCCTTGCGCGACCCGTTCCACGTCGACGTGACTGAGGAGGACCCCACGCCCGACCAGCTGCGGTCCATCATCGAGTATGTGGCGCCTGCCGACGTCTCCGAGGTTGTTTCGGGCGCCACTACAAAAGCCTCGGCCCTCGACGCCTTCCGCAAGAACCGCGACCTCTTCCGGCGGCCCGTCATTGTCGACTGGAACGCAGGCAAGGTCATTGCCGGCGACCGCGAGTCGGAGATTCTCAAGCTCGTGGCCGCCAGCAAGACGTAGTTTTCCGTTGCCAATTGTATAGTTTATATGTAGTGTATCTTTTATTTTTTGATAGTTACTGCACCAATGCCGCCACCACCTGCTCAATCTGCTTGTCATCGAGTCCTATCGTCAGCCATGGTCCCGTTCTCGGCGATGCCTACCCTCCAGCGGCTTCGCCACCTCCCGGCCCAGCTCGTACCGCACCACAACCCGTGGCTGCGTCCCCTGCGCCTCCCGCAGCAAGATCGGCGTCGTCGGATTCGCCCGCTTCATCACGGGATACGTCCGCGTCAGAAACGCCCTCTTCATCAGCACGCTCTCCTCCCACTCCCTCCCTCGCCGGCGTACCGTGCGGCCGCGCTCTGCTCGCCCGTCTGGCAAAACAGAAAGCGCACCTCCTTCAGCGTCTTCGTAAAGGCGTACTTGGCCGACATGTTGTTCTCAAAAGGTCCCCCCGGTACGCCTGCAAGTCACCTCTGCATTTTGTCTATGCTGACGTAATCGACGCCACGCTGCCGCGCCGCAGGCTGTCCCGCAGGCTCTGTTCGCTGCCGCCGTCGTCGCTGAGCTCGTAAAAGGCCCGCTTGGTCCGTCTGCGCACACTGCTGCGCCCGCTGCGCCCGCCCGCCCGCGACGGCACCACGCCCACGTAAATCTCCTTGCCAATGCGCTCCATGTCGGCCTCCTGCGCAATGTACAGCTTGCGGCCTGTTGCCAGCGTCAGAATGCTCATAAAGGCCCCCACAATCGCGGCCTTGCTCTCGCACAGCGGCACTACGTCGGCTCCAAACTCCACCCAGCGATGCCGCGTCCATCCCGGCCGCTCCACGCCCTGTTCCCCTGCCCGCTCGCGCAACACCCCCAAAAACACCTCCGTATTGTACTCTGCCGCTGTCCGGTCCTGTGCTGCCACGTCTGCCTGCCGCGACGGGCTGCGCGGCATCTGCACAGCAAGCCCTGCGAGGCCCGTGCTGCTGCCGTAGGCGCTGTACACGCCGTCGTCGTCGAAGCGCTGGATAAAGCCGGGGCTCTCGGGCGCATCCGCACTCGACAGACGTCCGTCGGCATGCCTCCGAATGGCCGACTGCGCACTTCCCGGCACAGACGAGGCATTCCGTCCCAGCGACGGATGGTCCGACAGGGCCGACCCCGGCACTCGTCCGAGCTCAATGTCCTGCTCCGAGTCGACGTCGCGTCGTCCTCGCGCCACGGGCGTGCTCAAGAGATCGTCAGACATGTGCTCGTCGAGGACAAAATGGCTGGCCTTTCCCTTGACAACGTCTTGCAACGGCTGTCCGGAAAACAGCTGGCTCAGCGGATGATTCCTCTGCATGCTGCCCACCTCCTGCGCCACGCCAAAGATGCCGCGGCCTGCAAAGGGGGGCTGTTTATCGGTCAGACGAGCGCGGCGGAGGCTCTCGCGCTTCGCATTGGCCCGCGCCATTTGCTGCGAATAGTACTTGCTAAACTCAAAGAAGTCCGTCAACGGCAGCTGTGTCATGGCATCCACACACTGTGCATGTGACGCCCGCACATACTCTGTCGAGGCCATGGGCCTGTCTTCCACGGGCGCAGGCGCTGCCACGAGCCCGTCCACGTCAAAGAGCCCGTGGCTCCGCGGGAACAGGGGGTTAGCAAGCTGCTCCTCGTCCTCAAAGATGATGGGCTCTGTCACGACGTTTTCTGGCGGTAGCTTCACGGGCGCTGCCATCGTCGGGACGGCTGCGCCTGGCTCGGCCTCGAGAATGTTGCCGTTTTCGTCCATAAACAGACCGACATCGAGCAGATCCTCTTCCTGGGCCACCGTCCGCGCCAGCGGCGTCTCGTGCAGGGCCCTGGACGCCCCGGACACCGAATAGCCAAAGGCACCGCCAAAGGAGCCCCCCGCGGACGAGTCTGCGTCGACGAGCAGCGGTGGCAGCTGCGTGTTGTTGGCCGACTGCGACCGCGCCGTCATGTTAGTCCACGAGGCCTGCCGCTCCTCGGACACAAACGACCCCTCCAGCGGCATGTCAAAGTCAAACGCCGGCAGCTGGAAGAGATCCAGGCTGAAATCGGGGTCGTTTTGCAGCGTCACCTGCGCCGGGCGTGCACGGCCGGCATTGCTATCAAGCTTGTCGTCCTCCACGCCCGTCAGCTTCACCATGGCCCGCTGCACCCGCTCGCTGTCGCACAGCACGTAATGGCACTGCTCCTGGTAAATACGGGCGGTTCCGTACAGCAGCGTCCCCTGCAGACGCAGGGCTATGGGCGCGCCGGGCTCTATGATCGAGCCGCACGCCTTCTCCACGCTGACGCCAAGCACTGTCTTGCGGCGGATGCCCGTGGCTCGCGCCCCCGGGGCCGTGTTTCCAGCCCGCCTCTTATTAATTTACGCTTTTCTACGTTTTTATTGTACGGAACCTACCACACGGTCGACAGGGCATGCCGCTTGTCACATAGAACTACCCATCAGCGCCTGTCATGCCACCATCACATACTCTCTGTGCTGTAAAACATGGTCCCTTGTTCTTCTTCTTCTTCGTCTCCTTCTTGTCTTCCTGGGCCCTTTCCTAGATGGATATAAATAAACGAGCCCCAGCGAGGCCCGCTCCCGCCCAAGTCCTATTTCTGCCCATTTCTATCCATGGAAGGTGCGATGACGGTGGTGCCTTCCCGATTCAATCGAATGGCAAGGACTAGACGTCGTCACGTGGCTGCCGTGCCCATCCGCAATCACGTGCAGCTTCTCCGAATGCATCGACATCTCGAGCCTTGACAATGGACGCAGCCATTGACGCCATTTACATTTTCGACGAGCAAAAGTAAGCCTCCCCCCTCACTATCCCCCCGACGGCCGCTGACGTAGTGTCCCCATCGTGGCCCACGCCTATGCAGGCCGGCCGCTGACAGCAGCACAATTGCTGCCGCTCTATCTCGAGCAGCAGCGGCTGCAATGCCCCGGTGCTGCGGCCAGCCAGACGCCCGTGAGCCTGGTGTACCTGTCGGGCACGAGCCCCGCCATGCTCGTCTTCAGCATCCGCCACGACGGCCTGCTGTTCCTGCTGACGACATCGTCCGAAATCGAGCCGCTGCTGGCGCTAGAGTTCCTCCACCGCGTTGTCGACGCGTTCGAAGAGTTTGTCGGCTGTCCGCTGCTGTCGAGCAAGATCGAGGCTAGCTACGGCGTCGTGGCCCAGGTCCTCAGCGAAATGTGCGATGCTGGCTTTGTCAGCACTACGGAGCCCAATGCCCTCAGCGAAACCGTCCAGATCGAGGGGTTTGTGGGCAGAATCCTGTCCAATCTGCCGGGGGTCTTGCCCGGGAAGGCCCCCTCGCAATCGCTGGGCACGCTGTCCAGCAGCTCGGCCGCGGGCCCGGCTCTTCCCTGGCGAAGGGAAAATGTCCGGCACATGGCCAACGAGATGTATGCCGACGTTATCGAGTCGCTCTCCGTCACATTGGCGCCCTCCGGACGGCCGCTGGCTGCCTTTGCCCACGGCTCCATTGCCTTCACCGCCAAAATATCAGGTGTCCCGGACATTCTCATGACGCTGCAGGGCCCCAAAAGCATCGACAAGATTGTCCAGCTGCCCGTGTTCCACCCATGCGTGCGGCTCGCGCGGTGGAAAGAGCGGCCAGGCGAGCTGAGCTTCGTGCCGCCAGATGGCCGCTTCGTGCTGGCGGCCTATGAGGTCGATCTGCTGGCGCAAGACAAGAAAATGCAGCCGTTGCCAGTGCAGGTGGGCGTGAAAACTTGCCTAGGGCCGGCAGGAGCCGAGTTTGAGGTGCATGCCGTCATCCAGCCGTATGCACAGCCCGTGGCCCGGGGGAACCAGGTTCTGGTGGCGTCGCCTGTGCTGCAGAATGTGCAGATTTCCATACCCCTGCCGGCAGATGTGCGCAACGTGCTCGACATGCACCCGTCCCGAGGCGACGCGGTCTTTTCCACCGGGGAGCACCGGGTAGAGTGGAGGATTCCGTCCAAGGAGTTTATTGGTGGGACGTCGTTTACCTTGAGGTGCACCGTAGCAGGGCCACAGGTGGACGACGACGACAGTGACGTGTCCATAGCAGAGGACGTGGCCGTGTACGACGACCAGCCAAAGAAGAAGAAAAAGGCAAAGGACGGCGCCAGGAAGAAGAAATCAAAAGAGGGAAAAGAAAAGAAAAAGGCGGAAAAGACGGATAAATGTACGTGGTCGGAGCGGAAAATAGCACAGAACCAGGCTCTGATGCCCGACGCTGCGGTCCTCAGCTTCTCCGTCAAGGGCTGGCTTCCCAGTGGCCTCCTCGTCGAGAGCATCGTCATCGATCGAAACAAAAGCCGTGGCCTGGGCGACACTGTGAAGCCATACAAAGGCGTAAAATATGTCACGGTGAGTAAAGAGGGTGTAGAGCTACGTCTCAATTGAGTTTAATCTTTTTTCTTGCTCTTGTTTTTGTTCTTATTCATTCTGCTTCGTGATAAACGCGTCAATGGCATTCTACTGTCAGCAAAGGAAGCAAAAGGCGTACAATCTATGAATACTTACCCATTGCACGGGTTCTTGGAACAAGTGGCGGTAGGTACTGTCTCCCTCGGCAGCATCCACCATAATGGCAAGGCGATTGGCAATGTGCGCGGCATCCGTCGACTCCAAAGCATGCCTGGCCCATTGCTCGGCAGAGTAGCGCAGCGCGTCCATCTTGTCTTTGCGGTGAAAGGCCCTCTGGCCGAGGATGGGATCGCCCGTGCCGAGGAAAATGACCGACGAGTTGAGCAGCGATGGGTCGCCTTCGTCCCGACGGGACACAATGTCTATGCAGAGTTGTGTTGCGGCTGAGAGCAGGTTCTGCAGGGCCAGGAGATGGATAAACGGTCGGATCGACGGGTCCGACAGTCGGCCGTCCTCTTCGACTTCCGTGTGCAGCTCCACCAGCCGTAGACAGGAAATCAAGCCGGCGTAGCGCTCCGACGGGTCCTTTGCGTCGCGGAACAATATGGCCACGGTGCGGTGCAGGATGGCCTCGGTGGCGATCCGCTGCAGCAGGTCCTGGGCCGTATCGTCAAAGGGACAGTCCCGTACGTGGGGAGGCATCCGGAGGCGCATGGGTAGCTTGGCATAGACCTGGAGAATGTCCTGCTTGAAGCCCGAGGCCGTCAGGGGGATGCCGGTGCAGTGGATAGAGTGCCAGATGATGCGCCGCAGCAGACGCAGGGACAGGGCCGTCGTGCCGATAAAGAGGGCCAGCGTTATGTGCGTCGTGGGCCGTGGTGGCGGCAGCTCGACGGTGTCTTCGTCAAAGTCGGCATCTTCAAGATTGGACGGGAAATGCGTCATGACCATGTCGTCGTGGACCTGTGGCGGGACAGAGTGGTAGACGCTGCTGAGCAGGTCGAGGCCCTCCAGACGGCACCAGACACGCCGACGCATCTCGCGCGTGAATGGCGACAGTTGGCGGCCGTGGTGGAAGGTGCTGTCGTCGATGCGGTGGTAGCCCATGCGCTTGGCCAGCTGCACGCAAAGACTGTACGAGGCCCAGGTCTGCCACGTGCTGCCGTTATTGCGCAGGAGACTAATGTCGATGTTGAAAAGGAGGGCTTCGAGCGAGAAGGGCGCAGCACTCATGTAGTTGCCTTGGATGAGCCATTGGGTGGCCAGTTCGTAGAGATTGTCGTCCCGACAGCTCGCGACAATGCTGCCAATGTAGAGGATCGACGTGAGGATGCTGAGCCACAGCGCTGGCGATTCCGGACACGCCGCCTGGGGGCCTCCGCTGCGGAAGCGCTCGTAGGCTCGCTGGAAAGCCCCCGTGTGGATGAAGACGCGCGTTGACGTGCAGCACTGGAAATAGGCTTGGACGAGCTGGTCGCACGAACCGAGGGGGGGCAGAAGGCCGGTGTCGGGCATGGTGGTTGGCGGCAAGGCCGTAAAGATGCCGCCAATCGCCGGAGATCGTGGTGGGTCTCGGGGCTCTCGCGCATCCGACGGCTCCATTTCCGAGGCCCCGTTTCGCATGGACTCGAGCACCTGGGCCCATTGTGTAACATTCTCGGGTTCTTCCGAGGTCATGCCGGCATTTGTGCCCACGACGCTTGCTTTTTCTTTTTCATCGTCTCCTTTTTCATTTGCCTTTGCTTGTGCGAGTGACGGCGGCGTCGTCGGCATGGCCTCTGCTCTCTTGGACGACATGTCCTTGCGCTTTTCCATCCGGGCAATGGCCTCCAAGCCCGCCTCTTCGAAATTCTGAAACTTGCATTGGTCCGGCACGCCACGGCGAGTACACGTCGAGCAGGGAAGATTCCGGTCGCATTTTTGCTTGCGGCTTCGGCATGACAGACACGAAACAACGGCCCGTGTCCGCACTCTCTTCACTCGAGGCGTCCCGCAACTATCTTCTGAATTCGACATGTTCTCTTTTGGCTCTTGTCGAAAAATGTCCTTATTTTTTTTTTCTTCTTCACCCTGAAGAATTTAAAAATAAAAAAAAGAGAGGCGTATCGGAGATTACATCGGAAGTAAACGATCCGACGATCCACGTCATGCTTTTGCTTTTTGGCAATAATGCCATTTTTTTTTGTAATGCAATCAATACAAAAATCAAATCTTTTTTATTGAAATACAGTGCAAGTTTCACCATGGCTGAAAAGTATAGAAAAACCCGGAAAAAGGTCGGCATTAACAACATTCATAAAGGGTATCATTCATAAAAAAGTTGTATCCAAAGAAGAGTAAAAAAAGACAATGCCGTGAGGAAAAAAAAATAAAAGAAAGAAGGAAAGAAAGAAAGAGAGAGAGACCTAGCCATGGTAAGAGGCTGTGCTGCCCTTGACCTCGGCTGGATGTCCGTGGCATATGGAAAAGGGAGGCAACGACTTGGTCACCACGGACCCTGCACCCACAGTTGTTCCTTTGCCAATGGTCACACCGGGGAGGACGGTCACGTTTCCGGCAATAAAGACATCGTCTTCAATCATGACCGGCCGGCCATGCACGGCACTATGCACACCATCCCGCTGTAAATGGTCTGTCGAGAGCGTCGTCGTGTAAATGGACACATTCGGCCCAATGTACACCCGGTCCCCAAACGTGACCGCGTAGGCATCCGCCACATGGCAGTTCCTGCTGATGTGCACGTCTTTGCCCATGGTCATGCGGTGGCCGTAGTCGGCGTGGAAGGGCGCCTCCACCACCACCTGCTCGCCCACCTTGTTCGTCAGGTCGTGTGGCGCTACCTGCATCTCCTCGCGCAATGGATGTACAATCTCCCGGAACAGCCGCATGCGCTCGGCCAACGACGAGCCAAATTGCGGGTTGGTGAAATTGTTAAACTTCCAGCACGCCGCCGCGCATCGTTCTCGGTCCGCCACGAGCTCCTTGTCGAGCGGATAAAAGAGACGGCCTGCCATCATCTCCTCCCTCTCGTTCCGCGGGCCTGGGATCGTGTTGAAAAACGGTATATGGTGTCTCTGCCTTCGCAAATCGTTCGCCATGGCCTCGAGGCTCTCTGGCTTCTTCCCATGCGACGAGTGCCGTGTGGGCGAGTGCGCCGCTCGCTGACCATTCGGTTCATGCACGTGGTGTATGGGCTCGTGGTACGTCGACGGCGGCTGGATCGGAGGCAGCTGCGTCAAATGCGGTGGTGGGAGATGTGGGTGGGCACTGTACTGTGCCGGCGATGTATGGTGGTGGCTGTGGTAATGACTTTCGGGCGATCCATGGACCGTCTTGTGCGACGGGCTCTTGCGGTATTCCGGCTCCATAGCCAGCGGTGGCACACGCTGGTACTCCTTGGACCGCTCCTTGAACGCATACGGGGTTCCTGCGCTAATGGGCGTTGGGAAGATGCCCGTTTGTGCTGAAAAGGGCGGCACCGCACCCATCTTGTGGCCTTCCACGTGTGGGTGTGCCGACATGGCCATGGGCATCGACGTGGGCACGGCACTCGTGAGCGTGCTGGGATGCGTTGCCGCACTGTGGCTATCGTCGTCGAGAAGATGGCCCTGTGGCGGCTCAATCCGTAACGACTGACCCCGATAGGACGAATCATGGCGTTGGTGCTGTGATGGATGAGTTGATTGTGAGGGCATCACGCCGTAGGACATGGGCGGGACGTAGCTTGGGTCTTTGGACTCAATCTGAACGGTTCCCTTGGGGTACTCATACTTGGCCCAATGGCCCTTTTGTGGAGGGTATCCCGCACAAATAAATCCGCCTCGATTACAATTCGTGCCTATCCACCATGTTAGTTTTTTTCTCTCTCTTTTTTTCACATTTTTACCATAAAATATATTTATCTCTTTGTAAAAAAAACATACATTGTGGCTTTGTTTCGTCACATTTCTTTTTGCGTTTGCGGCATGTAAGACAGCCCGTCTTTGTGCGATTGCTAAAGATGCGCTTCCGTCGCTTTGTGTCCATCTGCCGCGCAGGCGTCGTCGTCGTCTGTTCGCTGCTGCTGTTTATCCGCACAGGCGAAGTGTGTGCATTATTGGTCGTTCCCCTGTCGTCGGCATCGGGCGTCTTATTTGCGTATTCGCTCTGTGGCGAGACGCTGACACGTCCGGCTGATCGTTCTGGCTGCGCATCTGCGCTCGTGCGCCCGGAGGGGTATTCTTCTGGCGGGGACTGCGCCGAGTCTGACCGTCGGTGCTGGGCTGTGCTTGGTGTTGCCAAGTGGACATTTTGGGTGTGGGCGACGACGCCGCTGGAGGGCTGGGGCTGTGGATACCATGGCTCATGGTCGTGCTGCATTCGTACGGGATCGAATGGGTCGCGAAGCTCATTGGTGGGCCTGTCATTTTCAGCCGTTGGCAAGGGCGCCATGGTGGTGGCTGTCGATGGTATGGACAGAGGTGCGTCTGCCGCCATGTCGGAGTCTGTTCGTCGGTGGTAGCCAAAAGAGGGTTCTGGTCTGGGGCCCGTGGTGCCGGCATCCGACGGGGTGCGTTTTCTCTTTTGCGCAGGCGGCTCGGCGGCTGGATAGGGCGTGGCTGGGGATTGGTAGTTGCCCCAAATCTCACGGTCTCGTCGTGTGGTGACGGAGAGCTCTGGTAGTGTTCGTGGCTCGGTCGTGTGTGTAAAGTCTCTGTCGCTGCGAGGGGGCGGAGGCATGTTTCCTTCCATCATGGTCTGATCTCGAGGGCTGTTTTGTGCTGGATTCGGAGGCGTGAAGCTATTCATACTGCCCTTCCTCTTTTCCTCTTCCCTCTTTTCCTCTTTTCCTCTTTTCCTCTTTCCCTCTTTTCTTCTCTTACTTTTTTTTCTGCACCGTTGGGACTTTTATATACAAAAAAAGAAGCTCAAATATAGCGCATACGACAAGATGAAATGAATGCTGAGATGAAATGGTCGATGATTATGCAGAATGCAGGAACCCGAGCAGGGGGGAAAAAGAAGGAATCAACACCTTTGCCCCCAAGAATACGATGGGAAAAATTGGATAGGTCGATGGGAGACCTCAGTGGATGGATGTGGGCTTAAAGCTGCCTCGAGGAGCTGGATGAGCTGAAAAGGGGGACCTGTCTGGGGGGGTACACGCGCAATGTTGAGCTTCGACCGTTGTCTACCGTTTTATATCTATATAGTTTGGTTATGTTGGAGACTCTGGACGTGCTCGATCGAGAAAAAAAGACGTAGATGAAGAGTCCTCTCTCGAGGGAGAGAGAGAGCAAAAGAAAAAAAAAAGAAAAGAAAAAAAGACAAAAGAGCCAGCAATGATGCCTTTTGAATCGATAAGCGAACCGCCACTCTTTGGCAGCACAAGGGAAAATCACAGGGGACAAGGAGTGCCCTGCGAAGCGCCGGGGGATCAGTTCAACGTAAAGCGTCTCCAGTGGGGTTCCTCGGGTTCCTCTTCTCTCTCTTTTCCATCTTTCTTGGGAGTTTTTATTTTATTTTATTTTCATTAGCGTAAAAGGACGAGAGGGCGTCTTGGCTAGGAGAAACAATCTTTGAAGAGAGAGGGGAAAACAATAAAAAAAGAAAATGAGGCGGGAAGAAAATGATCAAGCCCTTTTTTTCCTCTTTACTCCTCCTCTTCTAAAGCCCACGATGATGGCAAAAACAGCTTAAAGTTAGGAGTGACAAGATCAAGGCCCAAAATGGCACGCTTTTTTTTTTTTTTACATTCCAATACAAAATTGTCGTACAAACGCATTTTTCATTTTGCACCAAAAAAAAAAAAATACGCGCGCTTTCCAGGATGGCCGTGACCAAAGAGCTGGAAAAGAAATCAAAGAGGGCTTTGTAAGACGTTCACTAAAGGATTTGTGGAGACTGGTTTTTTTTTGTATTTTTGAATGTAGCGCGGGTCAAGAAAGCTATTCCCAATGAAGTCAGCTCGTAGTCTGTTTCTGTTTCCAGTCTCCCGACCTTTTTTTTCTTTTTCTTTTTCTTTTTCTTCTTTTCAATGCATCCATTCTTGTAAAAAAACAAAATTGAAGAGAGCGAGAAGAGAAAGGGCCCATCTCATCCTCCAAAAAGGTAAACCGACCCCAAACCAAAGCAAGACAAAGAGATGCCATCGAGCAGAGCTTTTCCTAGCGATCGCTTGTCACAGCTCATTGGCGCGCGCGCGGTAGAAAAGAAGGACCCCACTGAATCGATCACATACATTACCAAGGTACCTGACGTTACGTTACCAATCCATCTTGCCGCAGCACGTCGTCTCTTCTTCTTTCCTTTTTTTTTTAATTCTTTTGTAGAGACGGAGTCTTTTTGCCCATGGCTTCCATAGTATGCCTCTCTATATGTATTTTGATTTGAAAATGAAGAATAAAAGTCCCTTTATGGTGCCTACAAGCTACAACATTTGTTTTTGAAAAGGTCTCGCTTGCTTCAGCAAAAGCATCATTCTGCGCGCGGCCCCACTTTGAGCCGCCAATGTGGGTCCATAAAGTGGGGTATGTATGCTCCATCATGTAGACGGGCAGGATTTTTTGTTCATGTGTATCTCGGGGATGGCATGCATTTCATGCATAAGAGTATTCTTTTTTTGGAGTTTTAACACGACCTTTTGAGGACCCCATTATGATCATCCGTGAGGCTGAACGCCATCTTGGGACAAAAATAAACCTTTTGCGGGAGGGCCCTTTATCCGTTTTTCTCTTCTCTCTTCTCTCTTTCTGTCGAAAGCTGCCGATCATGATGGCCACGTTTTTTTGTAAAGTTTTGTAAAATTAGAAAAGAGGCCAACCGGTGAAGAATGCCATTCTAGAAGGACGGAGTACACCGAGATGCAACATTGCCAATGCACCCTGTCTTCGACGCCCACCAGAGTTTATTTTTTATTCTTTTCTTATTCTTCCTTGCACGCCTTGCTCCATGCGAGTCCCGAGTGCCTGGGCATTTTAGCGCGCCGGGAATTACCTTACTTTTTCTGCCGCTTGGTACTCTTGTCACTCGCCACGCTGAGCACACTGGCACTCCGCTTGTGCTGCTGCGGCCCGGCACTGCTGCCCAGCCATGACCGCGTGTGCCTCTCTCCGCCATCGGCCTCTGTGCCGGCCTGTAGCTCGGCGAGACGCTGCTCCTCGACGAGAATATCGCTGTCGAGCCGGTCGCTCAGCTTCCGCACGTCGACCAGCTGGATGACGGCCTGGACGACCTGCTCGTAGTGGGCCGTGACGGCTGCGGTGGGCATGAATAGGCGCACGGGCATGCCCAGCTCCGCCAGGATGTTGGAAATGCGCGTCTGCTGCATGCCGCTCTTGTGGGAGAAGAGCTTGTTGACCTTTTCGTAGCGGAAGGTGGGCCCGGAGCCGAGACGCTCGTGGAAAGACACGCCGTAGACGTCTTCCTCCTGCTTGGTCAGTGTGCGGCGCTCCAGCACGACGGACGGCTTCTGGGATTTGCGGGCAGCGTCTGCGACGGAAATGGAGCCGTGGGGGGTGTCGCGACGGCTAGAGTCGGCACTGGGCAGCTCTTCGGGCGACGAGACGGCGCTCTTGCGCTTCTTGGACTTATCCCCGGAGAAGACCATGTTCTGCAGCAAGGCGTGCAGGCCGGCGCTGGTCTTGTAGGGGGAGATGTCCTGGTCGGAGACGGGGAAGTCCAGACGGGCGTACAGCTCGGCGCGCTCTTCGTTGGTGCGCTCGGCACGCTCCATGATGCGGCGCACTTCGAAGAGGAGGCTCTCTTCCTCGCGGATCTCCTCGCGCGACCGCAGCAGCGCGCTGGCTGCGAATTTCTTGCGCAGCTGCTCGCGGGCGCCGTCAAAGTTGGCCATGGTGCTGTGCAGGCTGTACTCAGACTCGGTCATATACTGCGCGGGCGTGGCGGCGGCCATGAGACGGGCTGCGACGTCG
The DNA here is from genome assembly GCA_020002325.1 of Chrysosphaeria jannelii. Lineage (NCBI taxonomy): Eukaryota > Fungi > Ascomycota > Sordariomycetes > Ophiostomatales > Ophiostomataceae > Chrysosphaeria > Chrysosphaeria jannelii. Next base: position 4,434 of record JAGKRY010000109.1, on the reverse strand, counting down.
TAGTAGCGCTGCTTGAGGTCCTCGAGGGAGCGCGGGGGGCCGTCGGGGCGCCGGACGAGGGCGGTGGGGGACTCTGCAGCAGCCTCTGCGGGCGCCGCACCACTGTCGGCAGCGTCCAGCGCACGGTAGTCGTAGCGGTCCCAGACGACGGGCCAGCGCAGATCAAAGACGCCAGCCAAGTGCATCAGGTAGTCGGTCTCGTGGCGCGTCCAGCTGTCGCTCTGCAAATACGCGGCGTACAGGACGTCGTCGTACTGTGGCAGCGCCACGCACACGTTGTACTTGGAAAAGACGGAGTCTTCGGCATCGGTTGCGGCGTCCGCAGGCTTCTTGCGGCGCCAGTGGCGCAGCACGAGCGAACGGTCGTCGCGCGCAGAGTTGCGGAAGGGCCGCGGCTCCCACCGCGCGGCCGGCTGGCGGCTGGCAAGCCGGCGTTTCTTGGGCGCTGTGGCGAGCGGAGGGGCGATGGGGATGGAGGCCTGGCCGCCCAGGCTGTGGACCTCGCGGGCGAGGCCCTTGAGGTTTTTTGCGGCGGCTGGCACGGTGGCGCGCGTGCGCTTCTTTTTGCGGCGCTCCGCGTCGGCAGGGAGGTCGAGGACGTCGCGGGCGTCCATGCTGGGCGAGACTGTTTTTGAAGTTTTTGAATAATGCAAAAAAACATCTCAAATGTCGTTCCAATGTCGTTCCAAATGTCGTTCCAAAAATCGTCTCCACTTTTTATGCATGTTGCACTATCACGTGGTCGTTTATTTTTGGATTTTTTTTTGTTGTCCATCATTGGCATCACGAAGGTTGTCTTTTGTAAGCGACACGTGGGCCACTCACTAAGTGCTTTAAGTATGGTGAGCTAATCAATCGTCCTAACACACTATATTCGCGATAAAGAAAGAGAAAAAGAGAGAAGAGGGGAAAGTGGGAAGGACAGCTCATCACCGGGTGGGGCTGCCTGACCCGATTGAGCCTAGTAATGTATCTGTCGGAGTACCATTACTCAGCCGGAGTGGCAGAACGCTCACTCTTTTTTCTTTTCTTCATGCAAGTTGCAGGTTGTCTTGTGGGTCTCGATTACTCATATGTACTTTTTTTTCACCCAACTTCATGCACGTCGCTCTTATGCAGTAATACCTCTGCTTATTCATCTTTTTTTTCTCGCTCTATTTTTCCTGGTCTTGCGTATCGTCATCTACCAACACGCGCAGCTATCTACTGAGTATAGACAGGACGTAGAAAAGAAAAATAAAATAAAATATTGAGTGTAGACTAGCAGTATGGGGCTGAGTAGAAGTCTTTTAAGCAGGTTTTGGTCTTGGTTTTAGGTTAGCTTTTGTTGTTGTTTTATAGAGAGAGAGACAGATACATAGAATTTTATAGCCCGTCGAGATACATCGCAGTCGTGGACACAGACACTTTTCTTTAGGCTTATACATTTCGGTTTATTCTCACACGACCTACACTACTATTTGCACACGGTGCGTGCGTGTCTGGGTAGCACCACACACGCCAGCCCACGCCGACAGCATACGTTAGACTTGACTTGTTGGCGTTTTGGTGTACTGGTCCTTTGTTGGCTTCTTTTCCTTCCTTGACCTGTTGGGCATGGCGCCCGTCCACTCTTTTAGCATTTGCTTTCCCCCACAGAGGCACGGGTTTTGATGTTTTGTTTAGTTTTGTTGTGTGTCTTTTGGGCCACCGCCCGTGTCCTATTTCACTACCAATGTATTTTAGCTTTGGCTTTGTTAAAGCTGCTCACATTCAAGATTCTGTAGACATTGATTCGAAGGAATAAGATGTGGTCGTGTCTGCACTCAGTACATAGTATGCGGTGTACCAAAGCTCACAAAGAGTGGTAGTATGTTTTTCATTTTACTTTAAGGGTTTAAAACTTCATGTTAAGAATAAGCTAACTAGGGGGTATCACAATAAAAAAGAATGAAAGATGATTTCGAAAAACTCTTTCGAAAGAAGAGTGCAGGTCGAAACCAAGCAAGGATAGAAAGGAGATAGCGAGGCTAGCCCAGCTCTGCGACTGGCAGCTGTATCGGGCAGGCCCTGAAGTCAGAGAAAAGGAGGGGCATTCTAACTTTTTGGTGGGAAATTTCAACCATGACAATTATTCGCTTGCCAGAAAGACGCAACAATTCATGTGCGACACGAGCATTGTCTCCCACACGGAGACTTTCCAATGCTCAAAAGCTTCTGAGAGCGATATTTAGTGAGGGTGAGCAACAGAGAAAACCATATACTCGCCCTCACTACTCTCGTTTTCGCAACTTTGTTGAGCTTAACTTTAACATTCTATTTCAATTAGTACTGTGGCCAAAAAAGGTATCCTAACTTGCCTTTTAATGGATATTAGAAAGTTAATTTCCATTTCAGTTTTTCTTTTCCACGTCAAATGTATGTAAAAGAAGAAATTTCTCTCAACTGAAGGCTTTATGAATGTGTTGAAACAAATTTTGGTAAAAAATATTTACTAGTGGATTAGGGCTCATGAGCCCTCACATATCACCAATAGTCATGGACAATATATTTCTCCGATTTTATCATGCCACAAACAGGTAATAAAGCTCATGGCACCTCCTAAAGCATACAGCATCGTTTCGTTTCCAAGCACCAGCAAGTACATAATACCTGGGCCACATACTTTACTTCTTTTTACCCACAATTTCACCATGGAAAGATATTATTTCTGTCTGAAAGGTCGTCTTTTCTACAAACAGAAGGTGCCGGAATCTTCCGTACCGTTAAACCGGTTTAGCACAATACTTCATGGAGGGGAGGGGCGCACTCGGGTAGCTGCATTTCCAGTGGGAAGAACAGGCCACCTGGCCACAATATACAGGGAGTAGAGGGCAGAAGCTTAGCACATGACATTCAAGTAAAAGGCCATTTTTTCATGGATAAATATTTGTCATAGAATGCTTAGACGCATACCAGCTTAGCTCAACGGATGATCTGGCCAGCTCCACAATCGTTTCGCACACTCAACAAACGACTTACCGTAACTTTGGGAAGGAGCGTTCGTCAAGAAAAGTCGTACGGACGATCACGTCCATTCTAGACGCAGCTTTGCATTATGGTTTAATTTTTTTCGTCAAATAATCTTCATCTTTTAAGAGGTAAGAGGCAACGTGGAAACAATGGCATGAAAAATAGCTTAGGGATGGAGATTATGGTGAGCCTCAAAGAGGTGTGGGTCAATGCCCGGAAAGGCCACCAAGAAATGTGACATGTAGAAAATGCATGGCAAGAATTTTTACAATTGTTCTTCCACAAAAAATTCACTGTGCGTACAAGAGGGAGAGAACAATGCTAAGAGAAAGTAATACAAGCAAACAGCATCTCTCCTTGTGGGTCCCCCACAAACTCCACTCGTGGACCACCCACCGTTTCGTATCCATTTTCGTACGGTCAGAAATATAGGGGGCTATCCGCTGTATTCCCCTCCTCTACCTTCCATTTTGAATCGTAGTTCCCCGTTCAATCACATCAATGTGACAAATTTGTTGGGAAAACTGCCCGGTACCTAGCCTAAGTATTGTTCTTCTCTAGGATGGATTCCTTTTTTCTGTTTGGTGAATCAAAATGTTCTGGAGGCTCCATTAATGTAGAGATAAATTAAATCCTCAAATGGCCGAATAAGAACTCAAATATGATCAGCTCATCCCTATCCTGAGCTTGGAGCCTTCTTTTTGTGCCCGTCCCTGGAGTTGTCTAGTGGATATTCCGATTGAGACCTAAACATCTGTTGGTTAGGTGAAGTGCATTGCTAGGGGGATAGCTATCTTTCCTGTCCGCTCCCTAAAAAGAGTATTACTCCTTCCTTTGTCGATTTTTGTTTTGTTTTCCCACATTTTGTCCAAACTTTTACCAATACCCTCCCCTCCCCCGCCTTTCCTCTTCATCCTTTCTTTTCTTTTTTTTTAAAACCTCAAAAAGAAATCTCTTTACCTATCCTAAATCTACTTCTATCTTTAATTGGAGATGCTATGGAAGCCACATATGCTCCCTTCTTCTTCTTTCGGTATGTTCCCACACTCTTCATTCTTATTTCACCATGGCTAATATTCTAGGCTCGCAGACAAAGCATTATAGCCGAACACCACGCTACTTTTTCGGGATCCTGGTGGCTTGTTGAAGCGGAAAATGCCAGACTACCATCAAATTAGTGTGCCATTTTTCACCTCTTGTCCATTACTCGTACGTATTTTATTCTCTTTGAAGACATCAACTAACAGCTAAGGTTACTATTACTAGTAGTAGAAGCGAGGCAATGTCCTTATGTCATTATCTCGCTTTATAAATTCTACGAAGCCGGACCCCACGCTACTTTGTCGGGATCCTGGTGGCTTGTTGAGGCGGAAAATGCTAGACTACCATTAAATTAATGTGCCATTTTCCACCTCTTTTCCATTACTCGTACGTATTTTATTC
>JAGKRY010000108.1:0-37931 GCA_020002325.1 Chrysosphaeria jannelii | reverse complement strand
GGATGGTGGTTGATGAATGCAGCAGCTGTGCGCCCTGCAGGTGTCTCCACAGCGGCATCTATGAATGGACGCGTTTCCTGCTCGTCCATGGGATCCAGTATGATTCGTTCAAAAATAGAATTCACCTCAACTTCTGAAGGAAACTCCATTATATTGATGAATCCATGCATCACATGATAAATAAGGTCATCGTGCAATGATGAGAACTCTTCCCATTGAGCAATTCTCCTTGTCCGGAGCATTCCGTATACTTCCTTTCCATGAAAGGCCAGTCTGTGTTTTGTTGAGCTGGAAGCAGGCGTCTGTACGCTTGGTCGCTCTGTAACAATACTATCCAAGACAGAAATACAATGAATATGAATAAAGTAGCCCCGGGAATCCCGTTTCATGCTGGTCCTCACTGTGCTCTGTCCTCTATTAAGGTATGGCCCTAGCGGCTCAATCATGCAGCTGCTCTGCTTCGCTCCTCAAAGAAGGAAGCTCATTAGCTTGTGAGTCCATGGGCCTTATTTAGAAAGAAGTTTTTAAATGATGTAATACAATAGGGTTTATTCCCAGTCCTCGTAAGAATATGCCTCGTGTCATTTACATGGCCTTGGCCATGAGTGTTTCTACCGGTCTCACCTTTGTAGTTTTTCTTTGTTAATATCCATAGGAGGATCTCCTCAAAAGCTCGTGCAACTTTCTCGTTGCCTTCAGTAATGTTAGCATCCAATCTAAATATGAGGCATTTCACAGCCCAACTAAAGAAGAAACTTACTAATTCGTTAAAATTGATGAAGTGGCTCAGTCATTTTGTTTTCTAAGTAACCAAGTGCAAGTCATTTGAGTTCCATCTAGAGATGACATATCCAGTGTTGGGGGACTTTCTATTCTTTCCATGCCATCACCATGATTGATTTCCTGAATGGCAATTATGGACCATTCTATATACCATTTTTTCCATATCCATCACACCTTCTTATACTCGATCACTTTTTTTGTATCCCGATAGTCCACCGATCCTTCCCGTTGCTTGATGTGCACAGTGTGCTGCTCATGGATTTGCAGCGATGAGTCATCTCGACTGTGCATAGGAAGGATGGAGAAGACGGCCAATATCCCGCTGTACAAGCGGTGTAGATGGAGACTTCCCACTATTGATTAATCGTTGCGTTTTCTTTTTAAATTCCAAAATGTCTGATTTTGAAAATGGTAAAAGGAAGAGAGGGTGGCTAGTTAAAGTACATACCTGGCAACTTTGTTTGCCGTTTCCATCAAACATGATGAAAAGCGGGACCTCTGCAAATGCGGCGTGTCCGATGCAAGCTCCCGTGGGCAGGGTATTCCTTTGCAAATAATAAATATAATGTGCATGTTATGTCGCTTCAAATCATCACATATGCACAACTTTATTTTATGTTTACACAAAAGGCATCGTCTTGTCCACCTCATTCTTCCATGCCCGGATACCCCCCTTAACATCGTAAACGTCCGCTCCCACGGCATCTTTTAATTGCCTTGTCACAACCTGCGAGTCATTCCCGACACGGCATATAACATAAATGGGTGTCTTCAAATCTGCAACATCTGTTGGCAAGGATCCCTTGGCAATTTTCTTTTGCATCTCAGAAAAGGGAATGTTTATAGATCCTTCAATGCTTCCCATGTCAAAAAACTCCTTTTCACGTACATCCAAAATAGAAATCCCTTTTTCCTCATGGTAAAGATGGCTCAGCTCTTTTATAGTGATTCTCTCATCAGTCTGTAGAATATCCTTCTTTGGCAAATCGCCACCACAAAACTGAATGTAGTCAGGCCAGGACGCTGGGAGATCTGCCATTGCTTGTAAAGGGGCATTGTCAGAGCAGGCAAAACAATCCTGTCTCTTCCCCTTTAGTCTTATCGTCCTACATGTGGGTGCCGTCAGCCCAGCAGCGCCACCAGCCGAAAAAATGAGCATTGATGGCGTGTGTGGCATGTCCCTCTTGCCGTGTTTTCCCTGGACAATGACACGGATAGCTTCCAACGCTTGTAATACACCCATCGTGCCAACTACGGGCCCGAGCACACCGCCTTCTGCACAAGATGTCCGGCTTGATATGGGGGGTGGCTGTGGGAACACGCAGCGATAGCATGGCCCTCTTTGGACGGGCCAGTTTAGAACGGCCAACTGTCCATCTGTCCGCAGAGCAGCACCTGAGACAAGAGGCAGGCCTGCACGAATACAGGCGTCGGATAGGAGATACCGTACAGCTGGATGGTCCGTGCAATCTAGGACAGCGTCATAGTCTGGTGTGACAATTCGAGACGCATTTTCAGGAAGCAAATGCTCCCGAACGGCCGTGTACGAGACGTTGGGGTTTATTTTCCAAAGAGACGAAATCAGACTATCTACTTTATACTGCCCCACGCTGCCCAACGTATGGGCAATTTGACGGTGGAGATTGGACGTCTCTACCGTATCAGCGTCCACCAGGGTCATTTTCCCAACACCAGCGCCGGCTAGATACAGAGAAGCTGGGCACCCAAGACCTCCAGCACCAACAACAAGAACAGATGCATTTTTAAGCTTTATTTGTCCCTGTATTCCCACACTGGGAAGAATCATTTGACGGGCATAACGATTATATTCCTCATCGTAAAGAGGCCATTTCCAGTCCGATGTGGTTTCTTGTTCATCCCTTTCTGCTTCTAAAAGTTCCTTTTTCAATGATGCCAGCTCGTATTCTACATTGGCAATCTTTTGGCGTAGTTGAAATATTCGGTCCATTGTCATATAATGACTCGCCATAGAAAAGTACAAGGCGGTGTCATTATGTAAGCATGGCCTTTCGACGAACAAAGAGCGCTAATACATACATACCTAAATTTTACATTTTGCCTCAGTTCATCATGTAAAGAAGCATCGTCATTGAGCCATTGTAATTCGCAACAGTCTTTCTCTGACTAAGTACTCCACTTTATAATCTTTTTTCTACTCGAGCTACCCCAATGGCGTTCATAATGGAATTCATAATTCCATACTGGAACTGGAATTCCAGAGTGGATATGAATTTCCAGAATAAAAGTAAAATTCCATTATGGGACTTCATTATGGACTGCTAAAGAAAATCATCTTCTATTTTCCATTGGAAGCTTTTCTTATCGTCTTTTATTCGCGGTCACCTATGCTTGAATTAAACGCAAAAAACATGTAAATTCCTGTTACGGGCCAGGTCACGTGGTTGACTGAGTATGCTCCCCAGTCCTGGATAGCCGAAGGGGGGTCACGTGCAGGCGGTGTGTAGCGGCAGTATAGTTGGGGGTTATCTGGCGTCTTGTTTTGGTCTTTCCTTTCTTTCTCTTTAGTTAGTCTTTACGGCTGGAATTCGAGTATACTTTCACAAGTCTACCTCTCATCCCTCGTACAGCAAGTTCCTTAGCTGTACCCGTCACAATTCCCAATATTAAATCCGTTCAAAATAGACGAGCCTTCTTGGTTGCTGCCCCATCTAGAGGACACGGGAGGTGGTCTAAATGATACAAAACGAACAACCAAGCCATCAAAATCTGTTCCTCTATGGCGGCAAGAAAATGCTAAAAGGGTGGACAGGCAACATAACCAACAGAAGGTGGAGGGAAAAGGCATGGACATGAACTAACAGAATAAACACACACAAAACACAAACTAGGTAGTCAAGTCAGCCTTAAGGTGCCGGCATAGACTAGCGGGTCTATATGCCACTCAAACAAGCACCGTGTCTAGATTATGATATAGTACTACATACGAGAATAAACCAATTGGAATGTATAGACCTAAAGAAAAGAGTCCAATGATCCAAGAATATCCACCACGAAACAAGTGTATGGTGATGTATGTCACGACGATGATAAAGGAAGAATAAGAGCTAACCTAAAGCTAAACCTTCTCGCTGAGAGCGTGCTAGAACTGTGCTGCTCAGCTCACAAACTGTAACTAAGACATGAGGTTGCCGGCAATCCTTTACCAAAAAAATGGTACTTGCACCTGTACGTCCTCTATAATGCACTACCATTTACTAATGCATTCACAGTCGAGTATCACGACTCCCATGGCCCCTTGAAGATTCTGAGCTGGGGCATCCGTACTAAACTTTTTCTAAAAATCCCCAATGTTGTTTCTCATGGGTTGCATGCTACTTTTGCTGTTGGATCTTCATGGTTGCTAGTTTCACCAACAAGACCCTTTTGTGCATTTTTTTATAAAAATTTCATGTCTCATTGTAAACGTCTCTCATAATGCATGGTAATAATAGTGAAGAAAAACAAAAAGAAAGGAAAAGAAAATCATTTCGACCCAGGCTCATCTGGTGGTAATGGTATGTCTTGATGTTCCTTATTTTCTGGTGATTCGGGCGCCACAGACGGTGCCCCTATAGATTTTCCTCCTTCCCTAGTGGGCGTCTTTTTCAAAACGGATGCTGCCTCCTCTGCTGTTGTTCCTGATGGATAATGCCTGTGCTGTGAGCCATCATTCATAATATCCCCTTCAAACATGTCAGGATTCATATACTTGAAAAACCCAGACACTCCTGATCGCACACTCGAGTCTCGCCCTATCGACGCTGGGGGACCCTCTGCCGTATGCTCTAATCTTTCCTCTTCTGCTTCGGGACGACCAAGCTCTGGGTCGGGGCTTGTCGTAGGAGGTCCCGCCTGACCTTTCCGCTTCTTTCGATCCACAAGAAAATCCGGCAAAAAAGTATGGGACGTTCGATGAGAGGCATTTGTGCTGTGCGTGGATGTGCCCTTCTCCGTATGACCACTCGCATGGTAGCGGGGTGTGGCGGAAATGTAGCTGGTAATGTTCCGGGCGGCGGGGCGGACACCGGTGACACTTGCACAGGCAATGCCAACGGACATTTCGATGGCAGTCCATCTTTGCAGGTCCAGACTGTGGCTAAGGCCGTCTTCTGCGTGCACGTATACGTGGATGGACTGGAAGCGGATGACAGAGGCGACGGATGCAAAGAGACCAGCGCTGAAAAGAATTATGAGAGCAATCTTCTCACGGCGCGGGCGCTGGATACGAACGAGGGTAGGTATGGGGATGATAAGTATTAGAAAGTCTGTAGCAATGTTGATGGCGGCGGTAGCTATACGAGATTGTGGTTAGTTTTAGAAGAAAAAAAGGAAGGCAAAAAAAACTTACTGTAAAGAAAGACAGTCATATTGATAGCCTGCCTGCAACCTTTGCTTGCGTTGACAGCCATGGTCCACATGTGATTTAGTGGACGGCATTGCAGGAACATGGTAACGATGCTTGAGACAAAAATGGCGGCATTGAGGACAATAGTGGCGTAACAGAATTTTCGAAATCTAGAGCCATGGGGAGCTACGAATTAGTGTCTGAAAAGGACATGGAAATAACGCACCAAACCGGAGGTATGTCAAGACAATGGAGCTTTTCACGAGAAGATTTACGATGTAGTAAAGCCCTTGCATCGACAAGCTCACTCTGGTCAAGATGACAATGTTGTAGGCCGGGACTGTTTGGGTAGGGTAGCCAAGGTAATTCTCGACGAGGACACCTGAGCAAATGGTAAAGGCAGCCAGAGCAACGGCAGCAACGATAAGGATATAGTCATCGAGGCCGGACTTCTTGAGGATACAGAACCGACTAATGCCGCGAAGGACGACAAAGAAAATGGCAATGGCCGCTAGGACACTGTCTGTGATGATGAGATTGTCTCGGCGAGTCTCTACGACATGGCTCGTATTGTTAAAGGTGCCATTGATAAGGGGAGGTTTCTCCCAGAGAAAAGGTCCATTGCTGTTCATTATGGCCTGTCATGAAACCATACTATTGCCTTTTCTTTCTTCTTCACTTCTTTCTTTTTTGTTTCCTGCTCAAAACAAAATATCGGCACGGAGAAAGGGCCGTCTATTTAAGAATTTCTCTTTTTTACGCTCATAGTTTTTACATGACGCTACGAAAGGATTAGCAACTAGTGATGGTCCCATAAAATTAGGTAGAGAAATTTTTTACTTATTTATTTATTTATTTTTTTCTACATATATACTGGAGGAGGCCTGTACGCTTTGGGTGGCTAATGCGCCGAACTCGCTCGGAAGAAGGAAAGTGAACACGTACCCAATCCTCCGGGTCGATGGACGTTGTGGACATATACCGAATTCAGATAAAGGACCGCTCTGAGCGTCTCCAGTATTTTTACTCATCAAAGAGGAAGTAAAGAATCCATTATGCACTGTCATATGCCCGGCAGCCGTGCGCGGACCTCTTAGAATGTAGCCAGCATTGAAGATTTTTTCACATGTTCACGGGGGCTCTTCTGTGTCCACTATTGGCCGTGATGATATTGAGCCAAATAAACTTTGCGAAAACGATGACGCAATGATCGACCCGAGCACAATAAAACTGCCGACGCACATGAAAATGACTAAGCCGAAAGTTGAGCTAGCGCCAATCTATTCCGAATCGAGACGCTCAGATGAATAAAATATTTCTTCAGCTCACATCCAGGCTAGCAGACAATATGGGAAGGACGATCATCAAGAAGCGCCTTTTGCGGCGGCCAAACGACCTCGTATGCAAAGAAATGCAGACTAGACGGCTTCTAACGGATACAGTCGGATCGACGATGTCTTATATATCACGGCGTGACGTGTGCGTGCTCTTGTTCTCTTGTCTTTGCGACGGGGAAAACGGGACTGATAGCTGGCAGTGACAATGGAGGATATCCGGGTCCTCAAGGACCGCGACTGGCTGACGGACAATGTGGGTAATTTTCTCTACAAAAAGGGGAAAAAGCACTAAACGACGCAGAATATCACCTTTTGGCAGACATATCTCGAGTACGAGGTGCTCGCCAAGTATCCACAGGCCCGTGTAAGTCTTCTGCCGCCATCCATGTCGGCCATTGTCATGTTTGGCGATGCGTCTGATGGCAGATCAGTGCTGCCAAACTTTCGACGGCTCCGGACATCGCACATTTTCATGGCCATCAACGACGGCTGCGATGTGGAGTGTCCGGACGGCGGCTCGCACTGGTCGCTTCTGCTCATTTCCATAGTCGACGGCGTGGCGTTCCACTACGACTCCATGGGGGGCGCCAACAACCACACGGCGCGTCGGGTGGCGCAGCGAATGGGCGCCATCCTTGAAACCCCCCTCCGTTTTCGCAATATTGAGGGCACGCCGCAGCAGAACAACGGCGTTGACTGTGGCGTTTATGTGTGCACGCTGATGCGCTACCTGCTGGTGCACCGTCTCTTGGGTGTCTTGGGCACGGAAAAGGTGTCGATGAGTCTCGCCGACAAGAAAGTGGACTCCCTGGGGTGTCGCAAGCTGATTCTCCAGACCATTGCGAGTCTGCGAATGGAGGCCGTCCGCCGGGGCCAGTACGAGACCGTCTGTGGCCAAAAGGTGCCTACTCTTTCGTAGCATCTTTTACAGGGAGCATTTGTTATGACTGACGACTTTTTTTGTACATACAATGAGACATTACCTTTACCTTTTTCTTTTTGCTCAATCACAAGAGACCCTCCATGTCCGAAAGGATGTGCTGTGTGATCCACAGGGGCGTCCTTACAGGGCCCGAGTCGGTAGTCGATACGTCAATCAGAAGCTGCGGCTGCGGCGCTGTCTGCTGTTGTGTCTGTGGTTTTGCTTGCGGGGCCGCCTTGAGTAGCCGTGGACGTCCACGCAGCGGCACAGCCGTGGCTGCTGCCGCTGCCGCTTGCGAGGCATATTTGCCAAGACCAACGCTCTCCAGAAGCGAAAGGAGGCCCATGTAGCCATGGCTCGCCTCCTTGGCGTGCCCGTACGCATCAAAGACACTCGGCAGGTCCTCCAACGGCCGTGCACACGGATCTTCGGCGAAATGGACGAGCCCCATAAACTTCCCATAGTAAAACTTCTCAATGGTGCCATATGCCTCTGCCGCCGCCTGGATCGTTCTGAAATGCATGTGCAAGTCATCCTCGTCAAACCAGATCTCCTCCACACTGCCGTTGCGGTTGTCCGCGCCGGGCCCCAAGCACAGCTCCTTGCAGAGCTCTTCAATGGCCGTCTTGGGGAACCCGTAGACAATCAGGCAGCGCGTTTTGTTTTTGATGTACATGAGGGGCCCAGCATGAAACTCGGGACTGAAGAAGACCCCGTGGGCCGGATACGTTGCCGTCGGGAGAAGAGACACGGACACGGGCACGCCCTCAAGAGGCCCCTCGCACGCAGCACTGTACGCAAAAATGAGCGCGGTCGTGGTGGCTGCGCTGCGTGCCGCTTGTGCCGTGGCAAAGGACACCAGGGCCCGCTGCATGCTGTAGTTGTGCGCGTCGCGGACCATTTGCACGGAGACCACCACGCCGCCCCGGACGTACGCCAACAGACAGTGCGCCGAAAAGTCATAGGGGATGTTCTCGATCAGAAGCGTCCGTCGGAGGTCCCTGCTGTCTGCCGACCCGCTGAGCGCTTCCGCAGTGGCTGCGTCGAGCTTGGACGGCTGCAGAACAGGGCCGAACCGCCGGAGAAGCTGCGCAGCGTGCGTGTCCTCTGTGCCAATCCCCAGCAGGTCGATCTCTCCCGAGCTCGTCGAGCTGTCCCGGACATGTCTTTTTGTCTTTCCCACGCCGTGTTCCACGGGAGACGGGCCCTTGGCGCTCCTGGACGGCCGTGCCGGCTTCGCACGGCGTGTCGGGTCTGGACGGGGGCTTTTCGGCTGCACGTCTTTCCCAGGGCCGTCTACCAGCGCCGACGGGTGCCGTGGGTGGGCGAGACGGCCGATGTGCGTCGTCTTCGCACTGCGCAGCCCGTCGTCGAGAATCCATCCGTCGAAGCTGGTCTTTTCTTGCACAGCCATTGTCGTGCTCTTGCCCGTGCTTCTCCCGGTGCGCTCCTGCGGCTGCACGGGCGAGCCTGGCCGCGGCGCTGTGGCCGCATCGCCGAGCCGCATAAACGCCCGCCGCAGCAGATGGCCCTCTAGTTCGGCTGTCCGTCTCTTTTCGGACGAAATTTCAGCCAGTAAACGACGCCGGCTTTCTTCTTTCTGGCGCAGCTCGCGCCTCATGGCATCACGGCGCTCTGCCGGCGCATCGGCAATGCCCTCGAGCTCTTCCTCCAGCGAAAACTCGTGGTACGCTTCGTCACTGACATCCGCCACGGCCATTTCTGCCATGTCCCAAGTCCTTCTTCGCACAGTACGTCCCAATGTTTACAAAGGTACGGCTTCGCACATCCGCAAGGAAGGCGCTCTCTGTCTTGTCTCTTGCCCACACAGCCCGCACAGGGCTGCTTTTGACGGCTTTAGCGCACATGCGTTTGCGCCCAAACGCCGCCCATGCTGCTGCTGGTAGTATGGTGAATGTTGTGCTATGCATAAGGTATCTAATGCGAATGCCCAAAATAATGTATTCAAACAACATCGCAACGCCCTCCCCCCCACCCCCTAAACGCCAGTCGCACCATGCGAGCCATAAACAGTAAAAGATTCGTGCTCATGCCATCCCATAAAATATTCGTACCCCCCCTGCCCCTAGCCCCGCGGCCTCTGTCCCGCCACTTCCGTTGCATAAAACCTCACCAGCATGGTTGCGTACTTTTCCAGCTCCTCGACGGCGATGCCCAAGCGGAAGTCGTTGAGGACCAGAAACTGGAGCTCCAGGTGGTTCAGCTCGACCAGCGATAGCCCGCCCACCTTGGCATACCGCGCATTTGTATAGAATATGTCTGAAAAAAACTTACTCGCGCACGTCACACACGATATAATCAGCCGGTGCACGTTGTAGCTGTCTACGGAGAAGCGCGGCGCGGCGTCCCCGCTGTCTTCGCCCTCCGGCGCGCCGTCCCGCTCGACGAGCCCGTGTGACGGCATCCGGTCAAAGTACACCAGCATGCTGAGAAACACCTCGAACGACGTGGGACAGTACTTGTGGATGCGCCCCAGATAGCTCTGGATGGTGATGCCCGGCACGTTTTTGCCATGGAACGCTAGGACCGACGCCAGCAGGGCGCTCCCGCCTGCTCCCGCGGCCCCGGCCGCCTCGGCGTCGTGGTGCACGTCGTTGGCCGTCGTCAGCTTCGTCAAAAAGGCGGCCACCATCTCAATCACATCTGTCACGGGCATGGCGCTAATGTCGTATACTATTTCGTCGCCGTCTTCCAGAGGCTCTGCACGGTCCTTTTCGTGCGCCAGCACAGCCGCCTCGGTCAGCGACAGCGCCTTGACCGCCACCACGCGTCGCCGGCTCTTCGGCGGCAGGGGCGTAATATGCACCGCGTGAATCGACATTTCCAGCAGTTCAATCGTCCTTGGCGACGCATTCTGCCGTATGCTCTCCCCGTTTCCGGCCGTCTTGCGGTCCCCCGCGTCGTCGCCGTCGCCTCCTTCGTCCTCCATCTCTACGCGGACGTCAGCATCGTCGTTGGCGGCCTCAATCGCCAGGTGCGGGCTCGCTGGCGACGAGGAATCGGGCGGTGTCGGAAACCGGTGCACACCGCCTAAATGTCCTGCCGTCTCTTTCTGTCCGTACAGCAACGACGACTCGCCCTGTGCCTTCCGTTCCGGTTGCAGGTTCGTTGCTGTGCGCACTGTGGGGTCCATTGGGGTTGCGGCGAAGAAGGGCCCTTTGTCAGCGTTGCCGGTGTGGTTGGCGATGGCTGCCATGTGCATTCAGAGCGAGTTGCCGGGAAGTTGACGCCTTGTTTCCTTTTTTACAACGGGCATGTATCTCGGCATGTAGCCTTGAAGTGTCTTTCAATTCAATAGAAACTAGGTATGTACGTCGATGTGTATTTAGCACCGGCCCGGGTTTATTATTTTGGGAATAGGCTCAATGTAAAGAAAAATAGTTCGCAGAGGCAAGAAAAGGATACTTTTATGTGTGGTAACTGTAAGATTCCATGTGGGCGTATGTGTAAGCATTGCTCCGAATGTTTCAAATTTCAAAAACTTTGACCTCTTCTCGTCTGACATTCCTACAAGAACGGGGGCTTACGGGTAGGCACCAAATTCCCATGGACACAGCTGCAAAAGGACGAACAGTTCATCATCGAATAAAATAAGCCAATACGAGAGCCCGTAAAACGCACGCCCGCAACTTGCATGTATCCCTTGTAACTCGCTTATGATGTCATGCTTTTTTGGGGGCCTTTACTTTGCAAAGGCTGGATTCTGGTCCATTGTCGACGAAATGTAGCTGCGCAGCAAAGACAGGCGATTCGCCATGGACGAATGTGGTCCGTCCTTTGACGCTGTTTGCGGTGTGTCTTCCGAAACGGTGGCCAAATGGGCCAGATTCTGGCTGAACCGCGAAATTTCCTCCTTTACAACCTTCTCCTTCCGCTTCAACGAGCCCGGCCGTGTCCGCAGATTCTTGGTCTTGGCCAGCTCCGCGTCGCCGCCATGCACCTCCGGCAGGGCATCCACAAGAGATTCCATCGTTGCCACCAACTTTTTGGACGGCCGTCGCCGCTTCAGTTTGGCCTTTCCAATGCGGTTTTTATCCACCTTCTCGCTGATCTGGGCCATAAATCTTGACTGCCGGATCAGTCGCTTGTCCTGCTTTGAATTGAGAAACGAATTCGTCGTCGCACTGTTTTCACGGTGGACTTTTCTCAGCAGTGTAGGGTCGGCAATGCGGGCCAGAGCCTTTTGCCGGTGGCTCATTTTGGGCATAACAGGGGCCTGGTCTCAGCATGATCTTCCTCAGAAGCGTACCTACACACCATATTGGATTCGACTGACTTTTGTGAGATGAACTCTCACGGCAAAGCACTTTTTTAAGTGGAGAAGGTATTAAGTAAGCGTCTTTGCCAAAGAAAATGGCTATCTTATCAGGATGAATCACAGCGGCTGCCCCACCAACGTCTTCCTTCCCGTTGCGTTGCAAAATTTTAACAATTGGAGGCTTCACAATGCCAGAAGAACAAGCCAAAGACGCGGGCTCTGCCCAGAATGTTGTGGTTCCCCAGCCCAAGCTCTACCTTGATGAGGTGACGGGAGAGATGGTGTGTTTTCTTTATAAGTACTATAACTAATATAGAAAGGTTTCCAAGAGCCAGCTCAAGGTCTTGGCCAAACTACGGGAAAAGGAAAAGAAAAAGGCAGCCGCTGCCGCTGCTGCTGCTGCAAACAATGCCGAAAAGCCTGCATCAGGCAAGGAAACGGCAAAGCTGAACCCTGCCGAGTACCACAAAAACCGCAGCAATGCTGTCAAAGAGATTCTGTCAGCTTATAATGCTGCCAAAGACAAGAATGAGGAGGCTATGAACCCCTATCCGCACAAGTTCCAGACAGACTATGATCCCTACAAGTTTACGGAAGAGTTTGACTACCTAAAGCCGGGTGAATACGCCAAGGATCGTGTGGTCTCAATTGCTGGACGTATTTCAAGCATCCGCTCGTCCAGTAAAAAGCTCTTCTTTTTTGACATGTTTTTTGGTGCCGACACAAAGACGCACGGAACCAGCTTCCAGGCTGCTTTCCAGGCCAACAACTTTGAAGTAGAGGCAGAAAAGTTTTCTGATTTGCTCGGCTCATTCCATATGGGCGATATTATTGGGATTGTCGGGTTCCCCGGCCGGACAAACCCCAAAGGCCGTGCGGAGAAGGGCGAGACTGGTGATGTGGCCATTTTTGGCACCCAGATTGTCCTGTTAGCCCCCTGTCTGCACACGTTAACGTCAAAGCATTTCAGTGTCAAGGACTCGGAGACGCGCTACAGAAAGCGGCACTTGGACTTGATTATCAACGACGATTCCCGCGAGACGCTATGGACGCGTAGCAAGATGATCAAGTATATTCGTGACTATTTTGAGGACCACGAGTTTATTGAGGTGGAAACACCCACTCTTGTCAAGGCCGCGAGCGGTGCAACAGCCCTCCCCTTCGAGACCTACCACCATGCTTTGAAGCGCGACTTGTTCATGCGAATTGCCCCAGAGCTTTACCTCAAGACGCTTGTTGTTGGTGGCTTCAACAAGGTGTTTGAGATTGGCAAGAACTTCCGCAATGAAGACATTGACCCCACACACAACCCCGAGTTTACCTCGATTGAATTTTACGCTGCCTTCTTTGACGTGTACGACGTGATGGAGCTCACAGAGGATCTAGTGTCCGGTCTTGTCAAGAAATTGACGGACTCATACATTACAAAGTTCAAGACGTCCACCGGCGAGGAATACGAGATCAACTGGGAGGCGCCATGGAAGCGCTTCGACATGATGGAGGAGCTTGCCAAGGCCACAGGGCATAAGTTCCCTCCAAATGACGAGCTCCACACGGACGAGACAAACGCGTTTTTGCAGAATCTCTTAAAGGAGCTGAATCTGACGTGCACGCCGGTAGGTAGTACATACGTGTAGAAGGGGCAAGGAATACTAACATGTAGCCTCTTACTAATGCCCGTATGATTGACAAGCTCTGTGGTGAGTATATCGAAGAGCAGTGTGTGAACCCTAGCTTCATCATGAACCACCCGCAAATGATGTCTCCATTGGCCAAGTACCACCGGTCCAAGAAGGGCCTTTGTGAGCGGTTTGAGGCCTTTGTGTGCAAAAAGGAGATTGCCAATGCTTACACAGAGGTACGCTTAATAAAAAGAAGGGGAATATGCGGGCTGACAAACAGTTGAACAACCCTTTTGACCAGCGTGAGCGGTTTGAAGAGCAGGCGCGTCAAAAGCAGCAGGGTGATGCTGAAGTGCAGGTGGCTGACGAGGACTTTTTGGAGGCCCTGGAGCATGGCTTGCCGCCTACGGGTGGTTGGGGCCTCGGCATTGACCGCCTGGCCATGTTTATTACGAACAAGAACGCCATTGGCGAGGTTCTCACGTTCCCCATGCTCAAGAAGGAAAAGGGCGAGGTGCAGAATGTAGAAGTACCTGCTGTATAAAGAATGAAGAGTTGTATTGTAAATGGAGAATATCTAATTTTTGGAAGCTTTGATTTGTTTCTCGAGAAGACGGAGGGTATGTTTTGGCATACGCAAGCGGTGGCCCAATACGAGGACGCCTGTTAGTAGGGCGAGACTGCCAGCCTGGTGCGTGGCAGCCAAATGGGTGGGCACCATGTAAATGAGCGTGCCGATGCCGAGTGCAGCTTGCATAAGCACCAGGTGGACGATGCCAGTGGTGCCACGCTTTACATTGCGCGGGATGACAGAGGCCACACGGCCCGTCCGGGACAAGGCAAAGATGGCGAGGATAGAGCAAAACGTTGTCGTGGCCATGATACGATGGTCCAATTGGACGAGGGAGGGGTTCTCTAGCATGTTACGCCACCACAAGTCGCTCTTGTCCTCCTTCTGGCAATACCTCTCGTCCCAGAGCTCCGAGGCGGGGGGTGCCAAGCCCGTGCCCATGGTGGGGAACTCGTTGTAAATGAGGCCTGCATCGAGGCCGGCCACGAGCGCGCCAGACATGGCGGTGGCAAAGACGAGGCCGGTGAGGAGGGTGACGGAGAGACGGAAGGGACGTAGGGCTGGTAGGGAGAGGGTTTTTGCGAGTTGGGAGGCAGCGGAGGGGCTGGCGAGGGCGCGATGGTCACGGAGGATGGAGAGGCCGGTGGAGAGCATCCAGGCGTAGCATAAAAAGGCTGTAGCCAAGTGTGCCGTGAGGCGGTATTGGGAGACGCGAGGAGGGGCAGCGTCTTTGTCAAAGAGTTCTTTGCGGAGGCCAGAGGCGACCATCCACCAGCCGATGGCGCCCTGGACGCCAATGAGAGATGAGATGCCGAGGAGGTGCCAAGCCACACGGGAAGAGACACGACGACGGGCGACAAAGTAGAGGGCAGGGAGGACAAAGGAGAC
This sequence comes from Chrysosphaeria jannelii, assembly GCA_020002325.1. NCBI lineage: Eukaryota > Fungi > Ascomycota > Sordariomycetes > Ophiostomatales > Ophiostomataceae > Chrysosphaeria > Chrysosphaeria jannelii. The sequence goes on along the minus strand of JAGKRY010000108.1, from coordinate 23,163 downwards.
GCCAATGAAGCGGCCCCAGAGACGGTGGGACCATTCCATAAAGTAAATCTTTTTGAATTCGTCCAGGGTCATATTGGGGTTGAGCCGAGCGAACTCCGGGCTCTGTCTGTATTTATCAAACTCGGCGAGCCATTCGTCGTCCGAGCGAGGGGGCAAAGAGCCAGTGACGGGTTTCCATTCGGTGATGCTGAGGCCCGACTCTGTGAGACGGGTGAGACCGCCCCATACGACGATGCCAAAGACGCTGGCAGCGCTGGCAATCAGCCACAAGGCAACGGGACGGGACGAGGTTGTGGGAAAGGAGGTGGTGGTGGCGGTGGTGGTAGAAGAGAGAGAGCGGAGGAAAGGGGTATGTTTTATGGTAGGGCATGGTCTAGATATGGGGCGTGGGAGGGTATGTGAGAGAGATGACCGGGGGAGCCGGATGGCAAGCCGGCGTAGCCCGAGAGGGAACATTTTTTATAAGGAACCTTTATAGAACAAGTTGGAAAAAAAGACTAGAAGAAAATTGAATAAAAAATCTACAAATGATGTCATCGCTTTATCGTTTTTTGTGAAGAAAACGACAAAAAACTGGTACGCCTTGACGACGAGAGCTTGTGCATTGAGTATTCGGAAGCTACCCCTATACCAGTAGACGTTATACAGATCAGACTCGGGTAAGAAATGTGTATAGGCAGAAAAAGAGAGATCCGGAGCGAGACACCGGGCTGTCTTCACGTGATGGGGATCCGAGATGCTTCGTATAAATAGCACAGTCCTTCAGACTCCTTCTTGCCTTGGAATTTAAAGTCTCGAAAAAAAAAAAAAAGTGGCCGAGAAAAAGAGCCCCATAATTTAGACCCCACATATTGCATAGAACGACAGACGCTAAAAGCACTATAATGAGGCATCGCGGCCCCTTGAAAGCTCCCGTTGACACGCAGACAAGTGTCGGGAAAACGCGTCCATCATCACCGCCCATGGCGCAAGCAAAACAAGCCCGATGGCTGCGGACAGCAGCCATTGTGTCTGTCGTTCTCTTTCTCTTCTACTACTTTTCGCCCCAGGGCGTCGATATTTACCGGGGCCAAAAAGGCCAAACCGGCCAAGTGCCCCTGGATTCGTCGTACGGGACAGACCGCTGCTCGCGATCGAGCGCTGCCGACAAGCCCATTGTGCAGTATGTGCTGATGATCGATGCGGGCAGCACGGGGTCGCGGATCCACATCTACAAGTTCAACAATTGCGGCGCAACGCCCGAGCTGGAGAGCGAAGTGTTCCGGCAGACAAAGAAAATTGAGGGCCAAAGCAGCGGTCTCAGTGCCTATCCCGACGACCCGCTGGCCGCGGCGCGCAGTCTCGACTCGCTGATGGACGAGGCCATGAAGGAAGTGCCTGATGGGCTGAAGCGATGCACGCCCGTGGCCGTCAAAGCAACGGCGGGTCTTCGTCTGCTCGGGCCTGAAAAGAGCCAGAGGATCCTGGACGCCGTGCGCGCGCACCTGGAAAAGGACTATCCGTTCCCCGTGCAGTCTGCAGAAGAGGGCGGCGTGGCCATCATGGACGGTGCGGACGAGGGCGTCTATGCATGGATCACGACAAACTACCTGCTGGGCAACATTGGCATGCCCGAGGAGTCGGAGACGGCTGCTGTTTTTGATCTCGGCGGAGGGTCTACGCAGATTGTCTTCCAGCCAAACTACAAGGGCCTGTCGGAGGGCGGGATCCCGTCTTCCCTGGCCGAAGGCGACCATAAATATGACCTAAACTTTGGCGGCCGCCACTTCACCCTGTACCAGCACTCGCATCTTGGCTACGGCTTGATGAGTGCCCGGGACGCCATCTATGCGGCGCTTGTAAATGATCTCGTAGAGCTGCACAAGGGCGATGCTTCGTGGGCGTCGTTGCCCGTCGTCAACCCCTGTTTCCCCGCGGGCATGTCCAAAACGGTCAAGGTGAAGCTCGGAGCCGGCCATGTGCTGGGCGAGACGGTGGAGCTTGCCATGGCGGGCCCGTCCAAGGCAGCACCAGCACAGTGCCGCCGTCTGGCCGAGCGGATCTTGAATAAGGAAGCCGAGTGCAAGCTGGCGCCTTGCTCGTTCAACGGCATCCACCAGCCTTCCATTGGCAAGACATTTGCCAAGGAGGCCGTCTACTTTTTGTCCTACTTTTACGACCGGACGCAGCCGCTGGGCATGCCCGAGTCCTTTACCGTTCGCGAAATGCACGACTTGACAGAGACGGTGTGCTCGGGCAAAGAGGCCTGGGACGTGTTCTCATCAGTCCCTGGAGCCATGGAAGAGCTGGACGGACGGCCCGAGCACTGCATGGACTTGAACTTTATGCTGGCGCTCGCACATACGGGCTACGAGATGCCCATGGACCGGGAGGTGCGCATTGCCAAGAAGATCAAAGACAACGAGCTAGGGTGGTGTCTCGGAGCAAGTCTTCCTCTTCTCTCCAAGGCGTCGGGGTGGTCGTGCAAGGTGGCCGAGATCCATTAGCGTTTTATTGTTATTTTTGAATAAAGAAAAAGTTGTCATTATGCTAGAAAAGGAAAAAGAAGGAGAAGAAAATAAAAAGGGGTATCATAGTGGGGGGGGGACGGCTTCGAGGACCTCGTCGATTATGTCCTGTGGACTGATACCATCGAGAATGGCCTCGACAGCCTGCCGTTCGCTCCCCCACTGCATACTTCTCTCCAGCATGGGGGCATGGGGGCCCATGGGCACGGTTCTGATGCGGTGGAGGTATATCTTGCGAGCTGCCAAAGCCACCAGGGCGGGTGTTACATAGTCGATGCGGTGCAGTGGCGCCAGACATTGGGCCAGCTTTTGCAGCTTCCGCGTGGCCATCGGGGACACGGTCGGGGCCCCTCCAGCGTGCTGCCCCACAACGGCTACGGCCCGGTGCATGCGGAGGAAAGCCACGAGATTCGCCAGATAGCGGCGCACATCTGCGTCAACATAAACGTGCTGGCTCAGGAGCGCCAGCTGGCGGATCTCGGCGGCGGCAATGGACGGCAGAGTACGGGCACGGGCCACGGGCGGCTGCTCGCCGTAGCGGATAACGCTCTCGCTGTCAGAAACATCGTCCGCGGGGCCACTGGGGTCATGCCAATGGGCCATGAAAAAGGCGTCGTTGACGTGCGGCAGCAGATGCGGCGCTGTCTGGGACGGATCGGCGCTGTTCCAGTAGAAACCAGGGTCGGCGACGACAACAGCCACAACAAGAGATGCCGGTGACTGCATGCGGCCGAGGACGGCGTTCTGCAGCGCGGACGGGGCTTTATGGAGGTGTTTTGCAATCATCATATGCGACAATGGCAGGTTTACGACATCATGGGCACGGCTTTCGCAGTCAACAACGGCACAGGGGAGTCCAAAGACGGATTGCGCAGTCTTTTTACAAGAAATGTATTGTTAATCTTCATGGGACCAGGACAAAACAGCCGTGCCGTGCGCACATTACATACAGCGGACAGCTCGTGGACAAGCGGCTCGACGGATACCGCGAGCGTACCGATGACGACATGTTCCCCAGCAACAAGCGACAGCAGCAGGGCGAGCTCGAGGTCGCCCAGGCTGTGCACACGATCCACCAGGTCGTCGTCGTGCGCGTTCATTCCTTCCTTTCTCGTCGGAGATTCGATCTCGCTGTGACATCATCGAGGAGCTACACGAGACGGGTACCTAGCCTGACTCAGCAAGCGCTCGCGACGGGCTGTGATTGGCCCGTGGGCTCCCATACGACATCGTCATGCAACCAGTTACATAGCAGTACATACCTCCTCGTTAGACGCTTGCGACGGACGCCCCTTCCGCATACGAATTCCCCCGCCAACGACGCTTGACCGACTTCCCTTCTCTTTCGGAGGCTGCTGTTCATTACGTGTGCAGGCAAAGAAAAAGAAAGACATGTCTTCGCAGAGAAAGACCTTGCTCAAGGTGCGGAGGTGGTGGCGAGGCGTGCAGGCGTGTGTGCTGACATGTGCAGGTGATTATCCTTGGCAATAGCAGTGTGGGAAAGACGTGTTTGATGAACCAATATGTGCGTTTTTACAGAAGAAAGAGAGTGTGCTCATTGGCGAGGTGAATAAAAAGTTTAGCGAGAGCTACAAGGCCACGATTGGCGCCGACTTTCTGACTCGCGAAGTTGAAATCGACAGCCAAAAAGTGACGATGCAGGTGTGTTTTTCTGTACAAAAGATGGAAGAAGAAGAAGAAACTGACGACGGACAGCTTTGGGACACGGCGGGCCAGGAGCGGTTCCAGTCGCTTGGCGTGGCCTTTTACCGGGGCTCCAATGGCTGTGCTCTCGTCTTTGACGTGAACAACCAGGACAGTTTCCATTCCATCCAGAGCTGGAAAGACGAGTTCCTCATCCAGGCAGCTCCACGTGACCCCGACAGCTTTCCCTTTGTATGCTGGCTATTGTGCGAGGGAGATGTGCTGACTGTCAGGTGCTTATTGGTAACAAGACGGACGTTCCAGCGTCGGAGACGACGGTATGTGGCAAGCAATGGGGGTGGGAGACTGACGGCAGATTACAAGGAGTCGTGTTGCCAAGGCGTTTCCTCACATTCCCTACTTCGAGACGAGTGCCAAGGAAAATATAAACGTCCAGGTCGCCTTTGAGAGTACGTAGTTTGTTTTTGTGCTCGTTTCCGGGCTTTGGGAAGGCTAACAGCAGAAATTGCCGAAATGGCCTTGTTGCAGGAGCCGGATGATTTTAATGATTTGGATGATCCCATCAACATTCACATTGATGACTCTTCATCCTGTGCTTGCTAGTGTTTCATGCTTGTTTCTTTTTTGGGGTCTGAATACCACTTGTTCTTCTTTTTTGTACAGTGCTGTGCATATACCTAGTTTCTTGTTTCTTTTGTATTCTTGTGTGGAAATTGATCATATTGTGTGCTTTGCTGTCGATACCAATAATGACTAATTACTTTTTGAATCACCATGGCTGAATAGAACAACGCATACAGGGAAAAAGGAGGCTGTGGTGACAATGATGACAATGATCGTTGGGCAGCGAGTTTGCATTGTGCGTCTGCATAATTTTGTGAAAGCGAGAGAAAAGAATTGAAAAACCCCCGTGCAGAGACTGCAGCATTTGCTGGCAGGCTATTCCCAATTCGGAATGGTTAAAAATAGGGGAAACCCCAAGCTTATGACAACCCTCTTCCAGCCACAACCCAGCTGCATTGATGGGGTATTCTTTGGTTGTTGATGGGAAGGTACGGTAGGCATCTCCTGCATTTGCTCCCAAAAAATTGAAAAAATTTGGAAAGAGGTGGTGGCCAGAGCGCGTCTGTTCGTACCGCACATACCTGCTGTCTGTCTTGAACATGGCCACACAACACACCCCCTTTGGCAACCAGCCTCCCCCTTTATATGAATAATGCCTGAACAAAAACTGGGCAGTCTCTTCACAGGAGCTTCTTTCGATAAAAACCGTCCTGTTCAGCGCCTGCAGCTTTCTTTTTATGCACGAATCCCTCTCTTGGACATCATTCCTGCATGAGTTGCATGGTATTTAAGGCTTTTTTTATACCGCAACTCTGAGTCAATGGCTTTTTTTTCTTCATGATATAAAACCAGTCGTCTTTCCTTTCAATATTTTTTTAAAAAAAATTTTAAGAAAAAAACATGTCTTTTGATAATACAGTCACCATTGTAGACAATGCTGGTAAAATTATAAAGACGGTACGTTTTCTGTGCCACAAAGATGGGATGAAAAAAAAAGAAGCTAACGAATAGGGAAAACACCTCTTTAGTCTTTTTAAAGAAGCGCAGACTGCATATAATCAAAAAAAAGAAGAGCAAAGGAGTGTTCGGGCACAAAAACAGAAATCGTCAGATCTTCAGTCCTTTTCCCATCGATATGCCACCAATCTTGCCTTTGATGAAGTCATCATCGAAGAGGTAGAAAGCGACACGGACTCTCCCAAGACTTTGAGAATCGCCAATGGACCAGAAACGGAACCCAAGAGAGATGAGAACAAGCCCGTTTTGATGATTGAAGAGACAAAACCTCGACGAGAAGTCGCTCGGCACTCCAAAACCCATCGTGATGCAAAGTCTGTATCGGGCGAGAGCCACCGCAGCCATCGCAGCCACCGAAGCAGTGCTTCCACCAAAAGCCATCGGTCTTTGCGGGCAAAGTCCCATGATGCCAAACGGTCTGAAAAGACCAAAAAGGCAGATTCTTCCACGGCGCTGACGGCCCACAACCTGCGGGCCCATACAGAAAAGGCTGCCAGCACAGCGGCACCCCCTCCTGTCCCCCCCAAAGCCTCTCCCCAAGTGTCTCCAGGGAAGGAACCAGAGCAGGTCGTGCTCGATGAAAACACACAGCTTGTCCATGTGCCGGCGTCCTTTTCGTCCACCCAAAACGCCGACCTTCAAAAGACGGGAAAAGTTCATTGGAAGCGAAAAAGCATCGATACCGACTTGGCTTACGGGTTTCTGCCCCCCACGCTCGAAAAGAACATGGAGGTCATGGAGAAAAAGGCCGACGATTCGGAACAAGTGTCTGACCTAGTCAATCAGATTGAAAGCTTGCTCGATGAGGCTGAATGTGCACACCATACCGCTGAAAAAGTCATGGACCGGCTCAAGACAAACCCACAAGCTGCCGCTGCCGTGGCTCTCACACTGGCGGAATTGTCTGCTCTCCTGACAAAAATCAGTCCGACTTTTCTCGGCATTGTCAAGGCAAGCCCTGCCGTCTACGCTCTGCTGGCAAGCCCGCAATTTCTCATTGGCACTGGCCTTGTTCTCGGCGCCACTGTCATTGCCTTTGGTGGATGGAAATTCGTCAAGGCCCTGTCTGGACGCAAGGCCGAAGCCATGTATGAAATGTCGCAGCCTCAGCTGCAGACGCAGGCTAGCCGTGCTGCCATTACAGAGGTAGGCGAGGCTGAGCCCGAAGAAGACTTCGACAAGGCTATTCAGGTGGAAATCAGCACAGTAGAGAGATGGCGGCGAGGCATTCAGGCAGCCGACGAGGTTGGTGAGCCTTGGGAGCCAGCTGATGTTGAGCTCGTCACGAGCAGGGCTTTGCAGAGCATTGAAAAGGGCCACCGGATCTACAGCTCAACGTCTCAACTCAGGATGAGATCGGATCGCCATAAAAAGTCAACGTCCGAAGTCGTCCACAAGAGCCGAAGTGAGCGACCAAAGAGGGAGTCAAGATCATCTACACACCGGAAGATGGCCAAGGGACCCGACGACACCAAGAGTGTCCGCGGTTCTTATCGAGATGAGCCGCCAAAAAAGAGCATACCACTGTTGAAGCGCATGTTTAAAAAGAAGAGTGACGACAGATAGCAGCCTCTTTTTTTCTTCTGTCTTTTCTTTTCTACATTTCTTTTTATCTTGCATAGCCACCATGTCATAAATATAGTACACATACGATTCTACAGACATTGATACTCTTTGTATTCATCATCAGAAATATCGACATGCGACAAGACAGGCGCCTTGTATATTTCCGAAAACAAACCCACCGGAAGCTCAAGCGGCGTCATGTCTTCGACCCCCTGCTGTTCTTGCCGCCGCCTCCAAGAGTCCATGGGTGGCTTTACGTCCTTCGCTTCAAACGCATCTTCCGGGAACAACTCGCTGGCAACATCATTCAAAAACTGCGTGTCCAAGTCGCCCGTCAGCTCAGGCTGCAATTCCTTTGGTTTGCGCGTTAGCAAAGAGCAGCGGAGGTTGCCTAAAAGAGACCCCACTACGGCTGGAGGCACATAGGTAAAACACTTTTTGCTCTCCCCCATCCATCCATTCTCCTTCATGACAGACAGCGTCACTGGGTTGTTGAGCTCAAATACTTGCTCAATCCCATAGGCATACTTGGCCGGGATTCGTTTGGCATTAAACAAGTCATTCCCTACGCCACTCGTGCCGGAAATCTCTCCCGGCCTCTTGGCACCCGGCGTAATCACCAGCATATACTTGAGCTTGCAAACCGGCGCCGTGACGTAGAGCCAGAAACGACATACTTCGGGAGGGATAAAAAATGTTTTGAAATCATAGTCTTTTTCACCATGAATAATTTTCCTCACCTGCTCCGGATGCATGTGTATAATTATATCAGACGCCAGCGTCTGTGGCCCCAGCGAGCGAATGTCCTCAAGAGGCACCCGTTGACTTTCTCCCCCCATCATTGTCTCCTGCTGCGTCTCTTGGATTTTCATGGCTGCATAACATGGCACATTCTTGGCAACGTGGTCAGAAACTGACACATCGTCTTCCTCCTCCTCTTCGCTATCAGGAATCTCTTCGACGTCTATTGCATGGTTTTTGCTGCCTTTGAAACGGATAGGAGACACTTTATAATTTTCTAGAACAGGCGTAAAAGGACTCGGCTGCGACGACGGGATCTCGCTACGATGAGACGATGGAGTCGAGTCCTTCCTTTCAGAAGACGTGCCTTTTGTTGGTGTCTCTAAAATGACATCCCTTCTATGATTTCTTGACGATGACTCTGGCGTTGTATTTTTCGCCTGGGAATCATAAACTTCTGCATCCTCATCCACCGATATTTCCTCATACACTTCAAGAGGCGGCGTCATGGTAGGCTCTGGCTTGATGACATAGCCGGCTTGTGTCAACGTGCTCTGCTTCAACGGCGGAATATAGCCCCTTTTATCTCGATGATATCTCGTCGCTTTTCGCCGTTTTGCAAACCGAATCTGCTGTAGCTCTTTTTTATGGTGATACACTTTATCCGGGACCGCTGCCATCAATGCTGTTCTCTCATCTTTCCAGTCTTTTCGCGGCATTATCGTGGCGTCTCTTCATATCGACTATGCGTGTATCGGCCATATTCATGTATCGTGTCATAGACATTCGTGTATCGGGGATTATGTAAGGCACATCACGCTTATATTACCCCATGATTTCAAAGGGCACTAGTCCCTATTGGGAGGACAGCGCTTTCTATCGGATATTCTGCACAATGACATCGTTAGCTCGGCTTAACCCCGGTCGTGTGGCACGCACTTGGCCATTTCGTCTCCTCATTCTTGTAATTTTTCTTGGAATAAACACAATAAAAATAATGCTCTCCAGAATATTTGTGCGCCGGAATCTTGGCGTTGGGCCTCGAAAACGAATGCCATTAGCGGCATATGCAAAAGGCGTATATGGTGCACAATGCATGGCAAGCTTGACCCAGAAGCCAGATGCCGAGTTTGTGTCGTTCCCAGGTGCAATGAAGAGCAAGTTTACCAATACGCTCAAGTTTGTGCATCCTGCAGATAACACGGCTATGCCGACGTATAGGGTCATCAACCAGCAAGGAACAGTGATCGACCCTACCTTCACGCCGGATTTATCGGACGATGAGGTGGTGAAGCTGTACCGGGACATGCTGACCATTTCAATAATGGACCTCATTATGTTTGAGGCCCAGCGTCAGGGCCGTGTGAGCTTTTATATGGTGTCCTCGGGCGAAGAGGCGACCTGTGTGGGCTCTGCGTCGGCACTGAAGCCAGACGACGTTGTGTTTTGTCAATATCGAGAACAGGGCGTATTTCAGCAACGGGGGTTTACACTCAAGGAGTTTATGAGCCAGCTGTTTGCCAATAAAAACGACCCGGGCCGGGGACGAAACATGCCCGTCCATTATGGCAGCAGCCGATTGAATATAGTAGGTCTTATTTTAGAGCGTAAAAAGGCGAAAGCTAACGGAAGCACTCGATTTCGTCGCCATTGGGCACGCAGCTTCCGCATGCCTCAGGGGCTGCTTATGCACTCAAAATGCAAAACGCACAGTGCCCCGAGGAAGAACAGCGGATGGCCGTCGTTTACTTTGGCGAGGGAGCCGCCAGCGAGGGTGATTTCCACGCGGCACTCAACATTGCCGCAACACGGTCCTGTCCAGTGGTTTTTGTGTGCCGGAACAACGGCTATGCCATTTCAACGCCTGCGTTGGAGCAGTACCGTGGCGATGGCATTGCCAGCCGTGGTGTGGGTTACGGAATCGACACTGTGCGGGTCGACGGAAACGACCTTTGGGCCGTGCGGGCAGCAATGAAAAAGGCACGTGAAATGGCTCTTGAGGGCGGGGGCAAGCCAGTCCTGCTGGAGTGTCTCTCGTACCGGGTGGGTCACCACAGTACGTCGGACGACTCGTTTGCGTACCGTGCCAAGGTGGAGGTGGAGGACTGGAAGAGAAGGGACAACCCAATTTCGCGGTTACGTAAGTGGATGGAGACAAAGGGGATTTGGGACGATGCAAGGGAAAAGGAAGCGCGGGAAACGATCCGACGGGATATTCTCCAGGCCTTTAACGAGGCGGAGCGGGAAAAAAAGCCACCGATCCGGGCCCTCTTTGAGGATGTCTACGAAGAGCTGACGCCGGATCTGCGGGCACAAATGAAGAAACTCAAGGCCCACATGGACAAGTATCCTGATGAATACGATGTGAGCCAGTTTGAGGGCGGGAAGGAGAGCCTTGATTCTTGATTTTTTTTGTTTTTTTGGAATCTGGACAGCAGCGATGACATAATGCGATACATGGACGGCGGCAGTCATCTGACCTAGCCCCAGTAAACAATGGCCACAAGATAGTAATGTGCGAAAAATAGCAGGTGCAAGTCGGGTCTTTCAGTGATGACTTGGCTTGGTGGCACCGTTGACCTTCATTGTCTCTTACGGTTTTCATTTATTTATTTTTAAGTTCATATTTTGACGTGAATTTCATTTTGGCAGCATTCTCCTGCTCATGGCGTGACCTATGGAAGAACACGTCGCATCAGATTTACAGACGCCAAAGGAAAAAGAAACACAGAATCAACAAGCTTCTTTCGTCCAGACGCATCGAATTGAACCAAGTGAGGGCAGCATTGAAACCAGAGCAAAGGGTCCTACGGAGCTATTTGAGGCCGACCTTGCTCCGGGCACGGCCATTCCAAACACTCACCAGTGCGTTTGCTGTTTTCTCTTTTTTTGGTTGCACATGGCGGGAAGAATGATGACTAATCAAAAGGACTCGCAGGCTGAAGCGACGGAGTGACGAGCAGAGTCTGGCAAAGCCGGGGGCTGTGACCGAGAGCAGCGAACGACGAAAACGACGAAAACGACGCAAGCGAGGAAACGCAAAAGAGGAAGACATTGTTTCTGCATCCTCAGGCGACGAAGAACAACAAGCAGAGGAAGAAGAAGACGAAACAATGGCTGTGAATGGGTGTGTTTTTCGATGGCAGCGGAGGACGACTGGGCTAACCGACAGGGACGACGGTGCTACGGGCCGCAGGAAGCAGGAGGGCCGTGCTCCTTCTTTGTTTGAGGCACTGGACGTAGAAGAAGGCGATGGAGACGTTGATGATATGGACGTCGACGACGACGAAAACCAGTCTGACGACACGGAAGACGCCATCGAGGAGGACGACGAGGACGAAGAGGATGTCGAGGACCTGGACGACGACGAAGAACATGGCCATGGCGATTTCGGGGACACCTTTTCCAGCATGCTGGAAGAAGGCATGGATTTGCCGTCTGCATTGTCGTCCGTTCTCGGGGGCATGTTTTCGGGTGGCGGTGGCGGCTCTGGGGGCAGCAGGCGCTTCCGGGAGATTCTAGGCAGCATTCGAAGACAGGACGATCCCAGCATTCAGCTGATTGCACTGCAGGAGCTTTCACAGGTGCTTCTCGTCTCAACAGAGGACAGTCTGCTGGGCGTGTTTGCACCGGATGCCTATGTGCCTGACTTGGTCGCGCTGATGCAGCCCAACGAGCTGACGGGCGAAGAAAACCCAGAAATCATGCTGTTGGCGTGCCGCTGCATTGCCAATTTGATGGAGGTGATGCCCTCCAGCATTAAGCACGTGGTGTCTGGCGGGGCTGTGCCCGTTTTGTGCCAAAAGCTGCTTGAGATTTCGTTTATAGATTTGGCGGAACAGGCGATTAGCACACTCGAGAAAATCTCCGTCGACTATCCTCTAGATATCATCCGCGAAGGCGGACTGGCTGCGTGTCTGTCGTATCTCGACTTTTTCCACACGAGCACGCAGCGGACAGCCATCAAAACAGCGGCCAACTGCTGCCGCAATATCCCATATGAACTGTTCTCTGTAGTGCGTGATGTTATGCCCGTATTGCAGTCGGTCCTTCACAGCAGCGACCATATCGTCGTGGCAAAGGCCTCGCTGTGCGTGCTGCGCATCATTGAGAGCTTCCATACGAAGCCAGAAAAGCTAGAAGAGCTCATTACCATAGATCTTTTGCGTGCCGTGCGGAATATGCTTCTTCCCGGCTCGTCAAACAACCCGCTCGACACGGACTTGCAGACACAGCTTCTACGGATGCTGGCCATTGTGGCTGCTGACAGTCCGCGTCTGGCCGCAGAGCTTTTCAAGACGGGCATTGTCGAAACTATCTACCAGATCCTCTCTGGTGTTTCGCCTCCGTCGGGCGAGGGCGCCATAGCGTTCAGCCGTGGCAGTCTTGACAGCAATGCCATTATGCAGACACTCGCACAAAGACCAAAGGACCAAATCATGGAGACGCTTACGCTTGTGTGCAATCTGGTACCAGGCACGGGCATGGAGGTTGCCGACTCGCTGTACATCTCTGGGAGCTTCTTTTTCGGCTTGGAGAAACCGCACGAGCAGACTTCCGCCCTAAATGATGTGCGTGTCTCTCATTTGCGTGACTGTCGAGATAATGTGCGTCAATTTACGCTAGTTCTGTTCCCGGCGCTATGTGATGTCTTTTCAGCGACGGTGAACATGGAAATGAAGCAATGGGTGCTGGCAGCACACGTGCGGATGCTGGCCACCTTTGAGCAGGACATTCTCACAGATGCTCTCAAGTCCACGTCCTATTCCTCCTTTCTGGCGTCGATTTTCCAGCAGGAGACAAACGCAACCATCCTTTTGTCCGCGCTTGCCGCAGCTGAGCTTCTGATCAAGCGTCTCGGCGGTGGCCAAAAGTACCAGCTCTACCGTGAAGGTGTGATTGGTGAGATTGAAAAGGTGGCAGCATGGGCGAAGGAAAGCGCTGCATCCGTGGATGGAAGCCTGGAACACAGAAGATTTCTTTTGGAGAACCTCGCTAGCGGGTACCATCGCAATAGTCCTACTCTCATTGGCCACCCGCGCTATGCCAGGACTGAGCAGGGTCGTGGCAATGAGGACCAAAGCGACGAGGCAGGACGTATGGGAGATGCTGTGCCCGGAGACACTACCGAAAGCACGGCGAGCTCTGATGACCAGATGACACCGGCTACAACTTTTATTAGGCGACCCATGGTGAAATATCTTGGACGCAATACCGTCATTGAATTTGCGCAGGGGTTCCTGCAGCGACACAATGCTGAGGGCGTCGATGACGGATGGCGGAACAAGGCTGCCGAGACGCTCAAGGATTTGACGGCGTTGGCACGCAGAATAGCCCGTCTGTCCAAGGGTCTACCAAAAGATGCAGGTCACAAGCTATTCTCGTCTCTAGCAGCATTTTTCCAGATGGATGTGCTGAAGAGCGTGACGAGCACAGAGCTTTTGGAGTCTGGGCTTGTGGATGCGTTGGGCCGTGCGCTTTCCGAGGCCAGTGATGACTGCCAGGCGTCGTTCCTAAGGGTGTTTGCCGGCCAAACACTGTCCCCGTGGGCAGAAGGCATCCAGACGACACCACTAACGATCATGGTGCAAAAGCTGCAAGATCTCCTGAGTAGGTTCGAGGTGTTCAAGGTGTCGAGTGTAGAGGTGAATTCTATTGGGCGCCGGGTGCATCCAACTTCGACGTTGACGAAACAGTTGCGTCTGCGGCTTGTCATGATGGAGGATTCCCTGCCAGTCCCGAGTGTCTTTCGCAATCTTACCATGTCGATACAGGCCATTGCTACGATCAAGTCCATAGACTCTTTTCTGCATCCCCGGATTAATCTCTGTGAGCATTCTGGTGGAGACAGTTTACCGAGAGAGGTGTCGGCACTCTTTACGAGAAGCGACATACATCCTTCTTTAGGCCAGGCCCTGTCGCAACCAGAGAATCCTGTTCAGCTGCAGCCATCGTCGGTGCTGGAAACGACAGAGATTGGTGTTGGTGAGAGTGAATATGGCGAGCAGCCACAATCTCTGACGCAGAGGCCAGGTGGATCTGTCGGGACAGGTGCCGAAAAGGCAGATGACTGGCACATGGAATATTTTGCGAATGGAAGGAGAGTTCCCCTTAACAGCACATTGTACGGGGCGTTTCTTGCGGGGGGTGAAGACACGGCGCAGGCGGCGTATGCATTGTGGACGAATATATACGCACTGCATTTCCGACGAGTGCGTGGACCACAGCCGCCCGTGACGCTAGCGGCATTGTCCTCGGAGAATGGGGTGTCACGAGGGTCGCTAGACAAGGCGCCTGTGGCTGGATCGATCCTGCGGTTGCTAAAAGCGCTGCACACTTTGAATGACCGTGCTAAGAACGGACTTGTGCTAGGCGAGGAGGCCCCAACGGTGCATACGCTAGTGCCATCGCAACTGGTCAATACAAAGTTGACGGCGAAGCTGAACCGGCAGCTTGAGGAGCCGATGGTAGTGTCGAGCAATTGCTTGCCTGGGTGGTGTGAGGATTTGGCGCGAATCTATCCATTTCTGTTCCCGTTTGAGACGCGTCTTTTATTTTTGCAGTCAACGTCGTTTGGGTATGGACGGGCTATGGAGCGTTGGCAGCTAGTTGAAGGGCGCAGACGGAGTGACCGGGCTGCCTATGAAGGGCGCCCAGACCGTAAGAAGTTCCAGCTGGACCGGCCAAAAATGTTTGAGTCGGCGTTGAAGCTTCTCAGGAACCACGGGTCGACCCCAGCGCTGATCGAGATTCAATACTTTGGCGAGGTGGGGACGGGTCTGGGCCCAACGCTCGAGTTTTACTCGACCGTGTCGCGGGAATTTTGCCAGAGGAAGCTGCAGATGTGGCGGGACGCGGGGGATGCGCCGGCAACGGAGTATGTATCGTCAAAGGACGGACTGTTCCCACAGCCGATGAGTGGCAAGATGGCGGCGTCGAAGAGGGGCCAGAAGGTGCTGGGCTACTTTGAGCTGCTGGGCAAGTTTACGGCGCGGGCGATGATCGACTCGCGGCTGATTGACATTAACTACAGTCCGATATTCTTTGCGCAAGTCCGGGGGTCGCTAGCAATGGTGCGTGGGATAGATGCAGGGCTAGCGAAGTCGCTGCAGCATGTCCAGGCGCTAGCGAAGCAGCCCGGGGCGGTGGAGGAGCTGTGTCTGGACTTTACGGTGCCTGGGTATCCCGATGTGGAGCTGGTGCCGAATGGGGCGATGGTGAGTGTGACGGCAGAAAATGCGGCTCTGTATGTGGACAAGGTAGTGGACGTGACGCTGGGGAGCGGGGTAGAGAGGCAGATCCAGGCGTTCCGACAGGGGTTCTCGGAGGTGCTTCCGTATGCAGCACTGCAGACGCTGTCGGCGGAGGAGCTGGTGGTGGTTTTTGGGCAATCGGAGGAGGACTGGACGCTGGAGAGTGGGTACAAAATAGGGGACTGGCGTATGGTTGCTAACAAGGGAACAGCGCTTACGGATGCGGTCAAGGCAGACCATGGGTTTACGATGGACAGCCAGATCATAAAGGACCTGTTGCAGGTTATGAGCGAGATGACGGTGGCGGAGCGGCGGGACTTTTTGCAGTTTACGACGGGCAGTCCGAAGCTGCCCATAGGTGGTATGTTTTTTTTCCTTTTTGTGTACGTTATGGCTAATGGTGGGCAGGGTTCAAGAGCCTACACCCAGCGTTTACGGTGGTGTGCAAGCCGAGCGAGGCGCCATTGACGTCGGATGACTATCTTCCGAGCGTGATGACGTGTGTCAACTACCTAAAGCTGCCAAAGTACTCGTCCATGGCGGTGCTGAAGCGGCAGCTGTCGAAGGCGGTGCAGGAGGGCCAGGGGGCATTTCATC
The DNA here is from genome assembly GCA_020002325.1 of Chrysosphaeria jannelii. NCBI lineage: Eukaryota > Fungi > Ascomycota > Sordariomycetes > Ophiostomatales > Ophiostomataceae > Chrysosphaeria > Chrysosphaeria jannelii. Next base: position 7,253 of record JAGKRY010000108.1, on the reverse strand, counting down.
TTTCATAAGTGCTTTTTGTTCTGTTTTCTTTTGTTCTTTCTACATAGTATTCCTAGCATAAAAAAAGTGGGGGTTCCATACAGTACAAGCTACCTTGGTGTATCACTTTTTACTTTCACGAGCCACGATGAGAGTGCCATTGGGGCTGCAGACGCTGTCGCGACGGGCCTTTTCGTCGGGAGTGCCTCGGCGGGGCACCACGCATTTCGGATTCGAAACGGTGCGCACAGAGGACAAAGCAGGCCGCGTGGCCGGCGTTTTTACGAGCGTCGCCGAGTCGTATGACCGCATGAACGACCTCATGTCGCTCGGCTGGCACCGCGTCTGGAAAGACCACTTTGTGGCGTCGCTCAACCCCGGTAACCACGCCGGCCACGCCTCCGTGCCGCAGCACATCCTCGACGTCGCCGGCGGCACCGGAGACATTGCCTTCCGGCTGCTGCGCCACGCGCACGTGGTGCGCCACAACCCCGACACGCACGTGACCGTGACGGACATCAATGGGGCCATGCTGGGGGTGGGTCGAGCACGTGCGCAGCAGCAGCTCGGGGCGGGCGAGTGTGCGGCGCTGGCCTTTCTCGAGGCCGACGCGACCGATTTCGGGCCCAAGGTGGCGTCGGCGTCGGTGGATCTGTACACGGTTGCGTTTGGCATCCGGAACTTTACCGACATCCAGGCGGGCCTGCGCGAGGCGTACCGCGTGCTGCGGCCGGGCGGTGTGTTTGCCTGCCTCGAGTTCAGCCAAGTGGCTGGCCGCGACAGCTCGCTCGCTGGAATGCTGCTGGAAGCCGCCTACAAACGGTGGTCCTTTAGCGCTATTCCCATGATCGGTCAGGTGGTTGCCGGTGACCGGGCCTCGTACCAGTACCTCGTCGAGAGCATCGAGCGCTTCCCCGACCAGGAGACTTTCCGTGGCATGATTGAGCAGGCCGGCTTTGTCGTCAGTGGCCGCGGCTACGAGAACCTGACCGGCGGCATTGCCGCCATCCACAAAGGCATGAAGCCGCTGTAAATCCCGCTTCGCGCATGCATGTAGCTAGCTGTATTTACCATTAAAACAAAAATCTACCATGCCTCATCCTTGGGCGCTGGCGCCGGCATTCGGCCGCCTTCTCGCCCGTCACGGCCACCGCCTCGCCCCCCACGCCCGCGTCCGCGGCCGCCACCGTCACGGCCACGGCCCCGGTTGTTCCGGCGCGGTGTGCCCTCGCTGTCGCTAGCAGGAGCTGCATGGTTGAGGCCCGTCGACGACGGCCCGCTGCGGCTACTGCCGGACTTGTTCTCGCGCGGGATATTCACATAAGGCTTCGTGCGGTCGTCGGAGCGCGTCTTGTTCTCGGTGGCAAGACTTGCAAAAGCCGCATCGCGGTCCTCCACACTGCCAAAGTAGACAACCCGCGAGCTCTGGCTCAGCTTTTCCATGCGCACCATGCGGCCATGCACATTCTCGGGGAAAAGACTGCGTGCTGCGTCGTTCGTGGTGACATTGTGGACAAACAGGCTGGGTGCGTCCTTTCTCTTGTCCTTCCGGTCCGTCTTGTCCTCCCTGTCCTTTTCCTCCTTGTCCTCTTTTTCTTCCTTTTCCTTATCCTCCTTGTCCTCTTTGTCCCCCTTTTCTTCCTTGTCCTCCTTTTTTTCTTTGTCTTCTTTTAGCTCCTTCATCTCCTTAGCTGCCGTCTTTTCCACTACATCCTCCTTCTTCTCCGTCTTAACCAGACGGTGCGCAAAGTTGAAGCCCTGTGCACGCATCATCGTGCCCACTCGGCCGTCCTGGATTTCCAGCACCATGTAGCCAAACGCGGCATCCGCCAAATTAAAGTTCCACATATTCTTAAAGGCGCTCTCGTCGGTCGGCATTACTTCAATCACACCCAGGGCGTTCTTCAGCAAGCTCTGCTGCGCCGGGCTCTGCTCAATGGCCGCGCCGACCTCCTGCTTTACGGTCTCCCAGACATCGTTAAAAGACGTCCGCGTGGCCGCCAGCTTTGCCGAAAAATGCTCAAATGACGGGTTCACGCTGAACTCGTTGTAAGAGCTGCCGTAGCGGAAGTGGAGGCCTCCCGAGATGGAAAAGTCGGCCTTCAGTGCCACCGCCAGCTGGTTCAGGATCCCGTCACGAGACGGCGAGGCGTGCGAGATAAAGACACGCGTCTCCGAGGGGTCGAAAACACGGTTGGCCGTGTCGAGAAGCTCGCCGATCTGCAGCAGCGTGGCCCAGACCGTGCCCTGGGAGCCGGCAATCGACGAGCGCCCGTCGCCATTGTCAAACAGCTTGTGGGCAACAACAGCGCCGCCCAGACCAAGCAGCCGCAAGCGAACGCCGCCGGCATCAACAAGCATCGACTGCGCCTCGTCGACAACGTGCAGGTTGGGGACGCGGTACTCGCCGCTGCGGAACTTTTCCAGCACACGGACGTCTTCGCAGGCACCCCACACGGTGTACACAGGCACGTCGAGCGCAAACTTGCCTTCGAGGAGCTGCGGCAGCTGCGACAGCACAAGCTCCGCAGGCGCCACAAGCGTCCTGAGGGCGCCCTGGGGCGGGCCCGCCGCCATGCGCTTGGTCGCGTCGCTCACGAGCGGCGAGTACTGCATCACATGGCGCAGAGTCCTCGCGGTTAGCCACGAAACACAGGACGCGCACCTACTTTTCCGAGATGTTGTCGAGAGACGCGCTGTCGTAGAAGCCAAAGTCGCCCGTGTGGACAATGCAGTGTGCTCCCACCTCCTTTGCAAGCTCGTTGAGGCTCTTGATGTTGCCTGCCGGTCAGTTCGCACGCAAACAACAGCCCGTACACACCTCGCACATCCGCCACGCACAGCACGCGGTGGGGCCCCATCTGCGTGATGCGGCCTTGGTTGGGCAGCAGTGGTCGTGCCTCGGCGGCTCCGGGGCCTCGGGGGGGCTGGGGGTGCTGTCGGTCAGCCATGTCGCGCGTCGCTTGCTCACGCACAGAAGCCATGTCGCTGCTTGTTTGCCGCCCGCTATGCACCTATCCCGAATGCACCAACACACACGTACCCCCGTACCGCCCGCCCGCTGCTGACTAACGCCGGCCTCCAGGCGCCGCCGTCCCTGTCTGCAGCCTGCCAGCCCACCCAGCCCAGCCCCCATGGTACGTAGCCCGTCGCCCGTCTCGCGTAGCGGTCTGCTGACCCCCGTGCTGCAGATCCCACACTCCCGGCCGGCCCCGCGGCCCCTGAGCTTTGTTGCTGCTCCCCTCGGCGGCGAGCAGCTCACGACCGCCCCGCGGCGTCTACGCACAGACGGCCACGAGTTTCTCGCGCCCATCAAGACCTCCCCGCTGTCGCCCACGCTTTCCATCCGCGAGGTCCTCCCCGAGCCGTCCAACTATCCCCTGACAAATATCGACAATGCCTCCGACATTGCCCAGGAGCTCAATAATCTGCAGGCTCTGCGCCGACTCTCCATCGACGTGAGCCACTCCGACCCTGATCTGGGCCCCTTCCAAGGCCTCTCGCTGCTGGAGGTGCCTGTGGCTGCCCCGTCGGGACAGGACGACGAGGGCGACATCTCGCGCCTGCTGTGGGTCCCCGCCAAGGTCCATCCAGAGCTGGCCCCCGACCAGTTCAAAAGCTTCCTGGAGAACCGCGTGCAGTCAATAAAGCACAATCCAGACGCCCTGGCGTCGTCCTCTCCGTCTCTGTCTCTTCAGCGCAAACGGTCCATGCTCTCGCACCAGGTCAGCACCGAGTCGCTGCACAGCACTGCGCAAGATGGCCCAGACACCCTCAACCTCAACGATCTGGCCAACGACCCAAGCGGATTTCTGCAGAGACTCGCCCTCGATGTCCAGAGACAGTCAGACCATTCCGGCCCAGCCACAGAACCCCCCGTTTTGCCTGCAGCCTCCATGGGCCTCCGCCGCTCAACAAGGACAACATACCGCAAGGGAGGCAGTCTTCGCAGCGACAGGGCGCCTGCAAACAAGCCGTCCGGGCCCAGCTCGCTGCGTTCAAAGGATCTGCCACGCTCGCACTCCGAGCCAAACGTGGCAGTTTCAGCAAAGCCAGGCCCGTCTCGAAGCGAACTACGCACCGAATCCTCAAAACACAAAGATTCTATCCCCGGACCCTCTCCAAAACCCGTCCAGTCTTTTCCAAAGCCCACAGAGCCCACGGTTGAGCCCATTGTGGAGCCTGTCCTCGGCGATCCTGCTGCCCCCGATGACGACAAAAGAACAAGACGAAAAGAAGAACACGAAAAGTCTGCTTCGTGGAAATGGTTCAAGAGCGATGAAAAGGACAAAAGGAAGCGCCGTGAAAAGTCCCGCGACGACAGCAAGCCCGGCGAGCCAGTACAGAAGCCGGTGCATCATACGAAACCCAGTCTGGACATCAGCTCCGCCTCCAGTGCCAAGAAACCACGTGCCTCTCGCGAGAGCGTCGACGAACGCCGTGACGACCGCAAAAAAGAACCGCGAAAAGCTAGCGATCCCAGGAAAGAAAACGGCTTCTTTGGCTCCATTTTCGGTGCGTCTCGGCGAAAAGACAGCAAAGAATCAAATGTCATCAAGGGAGCCTCTGTCCCCCCGGCCCCCGTGCTGCGTCCAGACGTCGACTACCCCTACACACGCTTCCCCATTGTCGAGGAGCGAGCCATCTACCGTATGGCACATATCAAGCTCGCCAATCCACGGCGAGACCTCAAAAGCCAGGTTCTTCTTTCCAATTTCATGTACTCCTACCTCGCCAAGGTCCAGGCCATGCACCCTCAGCTCAACATCCCCATCTCACCCCAGCAAAAGAGACTCGAAGAGGAACGGAAGCGGAAGGAAGAATCTCCTTCTCAAAACCACCTAGAGGTGCGTTCTGATGCTTCTAACCTACGTACTGACGTTGCCGCAGCATGCCAATAAGCGCCAGCTGTCGCACGACAGTCCTGTGTATTACAACTACGTTGATCCCAATGAAAAGGAAGAAGAAAGCGACATGTGGTGATTGTTTACGTTTGCTTTTGCTGGCAACTGTACTGGGCCTTTATTTATCTACACACGCAGAAGGAGCTCTCGTCTCTCTTGCGAAGAAGGAGCCACCGCGGTAATGCCTGCCTTCCCATATTTCACACTAGATTCGGGCCATTGCATCCGATTCCGAGGTAGTACACATAGCCGCCATGGTCAGAATTGTCAGGAGCCAATATACAGCTCGTTCCTTCCCAAGTGGCAATCATCGCCAATCGTATCTTTGTGACGATACATTTGAGGCTTCTTTTTAGAATACCAATAGATATGCTATCGGGCTACTAATGGCCCCAATAGGAGTGCCGTCTATAATAATATCCAATGTTTTTTAAGAGAGAGGTCTCCAAAAAATATTTAGCCATGTGGGAGGGATTGTATTGAAAAAAATGCCCAGCTCTATAGATCATTGCAACAGTCGTGTCAGCTCTTTATTCAGGGCGTGACTCGAATCTCGAAGGCTTGCTCGTTAGTTCGTGGGCAAAGTAAAACACATTCGAAAGCCTGCCACAATGGACATCTTGTAAGCAGTGGACCGCGTAGTATAACGCAGAACCACCCCACAAAACCCAGCACAAAATATAAGCTTGAGGCGGGCATGGTATGAACGCGAGCAGTAGTGGGTCTTTTTAGTATCAGCACAACGGTCGTTGCCATGCTCTCAGGCTAGGTTTCTATTAACGAACGTTCGATAAGCAATTAGTATCAACTATAGAAAAGTAAACAATTTAAACTTTCCTACATCTGTAAAATAAAATAAAAACCTATGTGTGCCCCCTTTGAAACGCAACATCAAAAATTGATGAATGTACATAGATAAACATTTATTGCCTGTGGTGCTTCCTTGGTGATGGTAGCTTTAGACTAAGTTTACACGTAATTTAAGACAAAAAAAAGACTGAATCGCCAAAAACCTTGTCCTCCGGCCTCCAATCTTGATGGGGCCTTCTTCTCCAATAAATCCTTTCATCCATTCATGTGTTATTGTTGGATTATACTTAAGGGGATTATGCTGCACTTATTGTTATTTTCCTTTCTTCTTCTATCAAAAAATATATTTTTTTCCTTTCTGTTATTCTGGTTTCCGTGTGTGCGTGTGTGTGTACGGTCTGTACCGTGCCTGTCGAGCGTGCTACAGACAGTTATTACAAATTGACCAACCGGCCTGAAGAAATCCATCTTCTATAAACTTCATCACAGTTCACCATGCTGCAGCCAAGTTTGATATATGTGGAAGCACTATTGCCATTAAAATCAGCAGTCAACAATTCGATGGAGATTGATGTATCGACTTTCATTTTCTTTTCAAGGTCGTTGATCAGCACAGCAATTTTCCTCAGTGAATTGTACTGGGCTTTGTAGGTTTGCTTCCTCCACCTGCAGCCATGTGCTTCGTCCAATCGTTTGAAAGGGAAGGGAGGTACATAAGTTTGGCAGTTGCCATCGGGCCCAGAGTTGTAGAGCTGATAAATCTTTTCAGTGCTCTTCAAAATACCATCGGAAATTCATTCATGACAAGAGAGGCGGGACAGGTGTTTCATTGGTGCGCTGGGGTCTTTTTGGTGGAGAAGATGCATCGTCGGGTGCAGGCCGTTTTTGATGGGGCGCAGACAGGGAGGAAACTACTGGGAAGATAAAGACTTGCAGAATCAGTTCCAGCGTCTGCTGCTATTGCTGATGTTATTGCTGATGCTGATACTGAAGCTGCTGCAGAAGACAGAGTTGTTTCTGCTGATTCTTCAGCTCTTCAACTTGTGAACGCAGCAATGCACAATCCCCATATCCATTTTTAAAAGACTCGGCCTCTCGTATAGCAGCACACAGTTGAGATTGCAGAACAGAAACGTTATTTGACATATTCAGTATTACCTCTTAAAGAGTTTGGAGACACTGGGGAGCACAGCGCTACTGTCTTTGATTATTAAAAAACCAAGAAAAATGATAAAATAAAATAAAATAGATCATTAAATAGCGGTGAATGCGATTATTAATATTTAGTATACCATCCTCGACTTTTTATCACAGCTTCGATTCGTTGAGGCAAAGACTCGATTAATCCCCGTGGAAGGCCAGGATCCACACCACCCCACGCAACCACGATTCTCCGGGCCAATTCTTCTCTGTCTTCTAAATTATTTTTTAGGCTTCCAGAATCGGGGAAGAGCTCAAAAAGTTTCTCTTTTAAAGCCTTCCACATGTGTTCAATGGGGTTTAAATCGGGACTATGCGGGGGCCATTCGATGACCCAAATTCCGTGCTTCTCAAACCACT
>JAGKRY010000107.1:0-77790 GCA_020002325.1 Chrysosphaeria jannelii | reverse complement strand
CCAGAACCGGTATGTCCTTTTCCCTTTGTCCTTTCTCCTTTCCCTTCGCTGACAACGACAGTCGCGCCAAAATGAAGCGTCTGCGAAATGAAGACGCAGAACGCAAGGCCAAAATGGCTGCGCTGGCTGCTGCTGCTGCCGCCTACGCGGCCAGCACCAACAGCTACCCCCACTTCCACACCCCATTCGACACCCCGTCCAGTGTCACCATGAGCTCCATCGCCACGTCCCTCCCCCACCAGGCCTGGTAGCCAGCAAAAGGTTCATACATTTTTCTATAGAAAACTAAAAGACTTCTTTCTCCTACTCGGCCCTCCGCGGCTTGCGGAAACATGCAAACTCATTCTTTGTCGTCTCCCGTAGCCGCTTCAGCACGCTACGCATCTCCGGCAGCTCTGCCTGCAGCCGCACCCGAGACGCATCGTCTGTCCGCGCATCCAGCTCCTGGTAAATCTTGGACTGCACCTCGCCCGTCCGCTCCGTCGTGTACTGACTCAACGTCTGCGCAATAAATTCTACATCCAGCGTCGCCTGCATCAATCCAAATAAATCATACCGCTCCTTGGACCGCTTAAACGCCTCCAGAAGCTCACGCGAGAGATGCTCCAAGAGATGGGACAGCACCGGCTTCACCAACGACGACGCCGTCGTCGACACCTGCGAATGCACGAGAACAAGCTGCAGCAACACCTCGTACACATACGGCCGCGCTACGGTGGGCTTCTCGGCGTCTTGGCTCTGCGTCGACGAAAGAATGGCCCCCTGGACAGTCGCCTTGATCATGTCGGCCGAAGGCTTTGTGTACGTGGAAAACAACCTACCGTCAATCTGTCCTAGCACGTCCCGAATCTTCTTGGCCTCGTCCGTCAGCTTGAGCGAAAAGGCACTCTCAAACTGCGTGTTCAGCCGCGGGACTACATCCGCACGAAGACTCTGCAGGTTGCTCAAAGTAAGCAACATGCGTACATTCTATTCACGTAAGCTTTGTTCACACTTGATGTAAGATCTGGCCGCATACGTACCCTGTCGCTCGCGTTGAACGCGCTGCTGTCCATCATTGTCGCTGCTTGGATAATGTCCAGCGACGCCACAGATACGGGCGCCACCATGTGGTTCAGCATCTTGGCGTCCGACACGGACACCTCCTCGTCCTTTTTGGTCGTCGACCGCTCTCCATTCTCCACCATGCCGCTCAGCGCCTTGTACAGCGTCGACACATACTGCGACCGCACAATCTGCAGCAGCTTGGCCGACGGCGGCAGCACAATCAGGCCGGTCGAAGAGGCTGCTTCGCTCACGTACATGATGCGCTGCAAGCCCGTAGTGACGAGCTCCTCAAAGGCCGAAAAGGACGCCGGCATCTTGGTGATATCGCCGTGGTCCGTCGACCGACGCCAGTCTTCAATGTGCTTGAAGTCCTGCGCATCGCGGTTCCACGAACTGCAAATGGACACGACACACCGCTCCCGCACTACACTCACCAGCTGCCGATAGGGCTCCATCTCGGCGTCGGCGTCCAGCCCCAGCTGTGCACAGTATGCAGAACGCACACCGGCCATGTCTGAGGACGCCGTCGCAACCAGAGCCATGATCTTGCCGAGATAATGGACAGCACTGATGGAGTTTGACCACGGCGGCCAAAAGGCATAGCCCTCCCAGGGCTCGCCACGGCTCGGCGACGGCGGCGGGGGGTTCCGGAAGTCCAACGGCAGCCGGAGACTGGGCGTTGCGGGTGTCAGGGGACTCCGCAGCACTGTGCTGGTGTTGAAGCCAGCAATGGAGGCCGACCGGGGCGTGTTGGGGGAGTTGGAGGCGGGAGAGAAGAGCAGGGAGATGTCCTCTGGCGGAGGACCGGCGAAAACGTCGTGGACATTGCGCCGGATCAGGCTGAGCAGCTCCAGGGCGCCCTTTTGGAGGTCAGCAGAGCCCTGCTGCGAAAGACGGTGGTGCTTGAGGGACTCGTTTTGGTAGCCCGTAGGCAGGGTTGCCTGTGTCTTGCCCTGGAGGAAGCCGTCGACAGTGTGCCAAAAGTCGGTGACTTCGCCAAGGATGCCGTTGGGGGACAGCAGGGCTACGAGGAAGATGTGGATGCGCGACCAGAGATCGAGGACGTCGGGCATGTCAAAGTTCTTAATTTTGGCATCCATTTGCTTTTCGTCGACGAGGACGGTGATGGAGTGGCGCCCAAAGAGACGCAGGTGGCTGCCCGTCACAAAGGCAGACGGCCGGTCCATGTTGGCGAGGCGGCGTCGCAGGGCCTCTATTTCGGCACGCACACGCTCGCAGACGGCCGCGATTTTCCGCTTGAGGTGGTCGTATCTGCTGAGCAGCCACACCCAGACGGGATTGTCGTCGACGCCGAGCTCGAGAAGAAGACTGATGAGCTCCATGTGCTGGTCGCGCAGCATGGGGCTGCCCCCGGCCGAGACGGCGGCTGCGGGGCCCGCATCGGCCTTGTTCATGGCCTGTGGCGACGTCAGGCGGCGCCAGATCTCGCGCTTGTACGCCTGGACCTGGCCGTCGACGTCGTGCCACATGCGCGCGGTGACAATGGTGCGGCGGGCGTCGTCGTCGGACAGCTTGTTGTTTTCAGCCCTCTCGGCGAGCGCCTGCACCTCGCCAGCAAGGCCGCGGGCTCTGTTATAGTCCTCGACGAGGCCCTCGTGGTCGGCTCGCCGGATCCGGTCGGCCACGGCGGACGGCAGCTCGAAGCAGTCCCTGTGCCGTTCCAGCAGGGCAGACAGCACGCGCAGGGACTCCTCCTTGTCGCGGCCGCCCAGGGCAGGCCCCCAGACCCTTTCCGCGGCGGCAAGGGCCTCGAGGAGGGGTGTTTTGATGCCGAGCACGCCGTACTCGCTTTCTTTGACAAGGGCGTTGCGCTTGGGGGGCTCGGCGGCGCCCGGGGGGGCCGTGACGCTGCGGCTGTATCTGCGGGCGTGGGCAGGGACACCGGGGTCGACGCCATGGTACTTCATTTCCTTGTAGACGTTGTCGATGGTGGCTTTGGCGCGGACAAAGCGCTCAAAGTTGGACTCGACAAGGCTCTTGAGGGAGGCTGATTTCTGGTCAATGGAGCGCACGAGGGTGTCGAGGCCGAGGACAAGGCCTTCCTTGGAGGCATGGGCATGCATGCGGGAGAGAAACAGGGCTGGGGAGAAGGTAGTGGACGACAAGAGAAAGCGGTTCCCTAGGCATTAGTGATTTGCGGCGGCCAAGCAGTGTACGCACGCAGCGCCACGTCGGCCTGCACCTCGGGCAGCCCGCTGCGCTTCAGGGCCATGATGACGCTGTCGGTCGTCCCCAGGGGGTCTGGTTCGTCGCGCTGGACGCCCTTTTCCAAGCCGGCAATCAGGCTCGAGCGGTGCGTGGCGGCGCGTTCCAGGGCCTGGTAGCGCGACTTGCGGCGGCCGGACATGGCGGAGGGGTCGTCGTCGGGCTGCGGGCGCGTCGCAGAGGCGCCCGGGCGGCCGGGGCGCCGGGGCGGGCCGCGGGGGGCAGCGTGTCCAGGAGGGCCGTTTTGGCCGTTTTGGTCGTCGTCGTCGTCGTCGGAGCCGCTGTGTCTGTCCGCGGGCCATGCCTCCGGGTAGGGCGTGGCGATCTGGTAGAAGTCGAGCACGGCGCGGCTCAGGTCGGCCATGGTCAGTCGCAGCAGCAGAGCAGCAGCCGCCTGGAGGTACCTGGCAGGGTACAGCAGCAGGTACCTGGCGGGATACAGCACAGAAGACCGAGTCGAGCCGAGGAGTAATGCCGAGGGGCATGCCGAGATGCCGCGCACGAGGGGTACTTCTGGAGTACCTCGGGGCGAATAAAAACCAGCGGGTCCCCACAAGCGACCTGCACCGTTCCCATGCTGGCCCTTCGCTCTGTTCGCAGCCACGGCCTGCGCGCCGCCCGCGGCACGCTCTCGGTGGGTCTCCTGGCAGCGGGACACGCACACGGCTGACCGACGGCAGAACCAACGCTTTTTCGCGGCAAACGCAGCAAAGGCGCCCGTGGCGCAGTTTACGGGTGTGCGGGACGCCCAGGTAGGTCTTTTGCGGGCGGCAGGCGGGCTAACGGCAGGGCAACTACCCCGTCAGCCTGATTGAGGGCGACGGCATCGGCCCGGAGATCTCGCAGGCCGTCAAGGACATTTTTGCGGCGGCAGAGGTGGGTTTTGCATGCTGCGGGCGGTTCGGGAAGACTCACAACAGGCGCCGATTGCGTGGGAGCCCGTCGACGTGACGCCGGTGCTGCGGGACGGCACGACGGCCATCCCGGAGGCCGCCATCGCGAGCATCCGGCGCAACAAGGTGGCTCTCAAGGGCCCGCTGGCCACGCCGATCGGCAAGGGCCATGTGTCGCTGAACCTGACGCTGCGGCGCACGTTCAACCTGTTTGCCAACCTGCGGCCGTGCCGGTCGGTGGCCGGCTTCCGGACGCCGTACGACGGCGTCGACACGGTGCTGATCCGCGAGAACACCGAGGGCGAGTACTCGGGCATCGAGCACGTCGTTGTCGACGGCGTGGTGCAGTCGATCAAGCTGATTACGCGCGAGGCCAGCGAGCGCGTGCTGCGCTTTGCCTTCCAGCAGGCGCAGGCGCTCGGCCGCCCGCGCGTGCGCGTCGTGCACAAGGCCACCATCATGAAGATGAGCGACGGCCTCTTCCTCGACGTCGGCCGCCGCGTGGCGCGCGAGTTCCCGGGCATCGCCTTTGACGACGAGCTGCTCGACAACACGTGTCTGCGCATGGTCACCGACCCGACGCCGTACAACGACAAGGTGCTCGTCATGCCCAACCTGTACGGCGACATCCTGTCCGACATGTGCGCCGGCCTGATCGGCGGGCTGGGCCTGACGCCGTCGGGCAACATTGGCGACGAGTGCTCCATCTTCGAGGCCGTGCACGGCTCCGCGCCGGACATTGCCGGCAAGGCGCTGGCCAACCCCACCGCGCTGCTGCTGTCGTCCATGATGATGCTGCGCCACATGGGGCTGCCCGAGTATGCGGCGCGCATCGAGACGGCTGCTTTCGCCACGCTGGCCGAGGGCCGCGCCTTGACGGGCGACCTGGGCGGCACCGCCAAGACGCACGAGTACGCCGCGGCCATTATCGAGAAGCTGTAGCGCATAAGCCTACCCCCCATCCATATATGTACATAACAAGAAATGCAACTCGGCTAGCTGCATGCTGCTAGCGGCTGACGCTTACTTGCATGCCGCGCTGCTGCCTACCCGCCTCCAGAGCCTAGCCTAATGTAAACTGTAAACAACCCGTAGTCGACCATGGCGCCCCATCCCGTGGCCATCATGGCCGTCTCCCTCGCCGTCGTCGCCGCCGCCGCCGTCGCCGAGTCGCCAGAACTGCGCCGCGCCATCGACAAAACGCGCCGTCGCGTCGCCGAAGCGCTGCATCACATCGGCGACAGCGTGCATCCGCAGACATCCGCCGAGCCGCGCTTCTGCGAGCCGCGCTTCAACCGTCCCGAGGACGCCGACGCCGACGTCGACGCCGACGAGGCGGCACGGCGCCGCCAGGAGGAAGAGCTGCTGTTCTGGAACCAGCAGCGGCGCCCCGTAGGCAAGGCACGTGCATGCGGGCTAGATGCATATGCAGCGGCCGCGCAGGCAGCACCACCAGAGCCCCCGGCAGAGCACGCCCTGGACGCGGCGTCCGGCTTCCGGCTGCTGCACACAGACGAGCCCGTGTCGGACGTGTACGACGCCGACACCGACGCCAGCAGCAGCAGCAGCAGGGCCTTTGCGTCGGTCCGCGCCTGGGCCGCGGATGCGCACACGGCCGCTGCGTCCGCCGGAAGCCCCGTGCGCGTGGCCGACGACGACTTTGGCGTGCTCAGCGACAGCGACGGCGCGTCCGTGATGACGCCGCAGTCCTGGTCCGAGGTCAGCAGCAACATCGGCCACTAGCATAGATAGCCCCGTCTTTTTGAATACATGCATGTAACCGTCACGGCCATAGCCACAGTAATAGCATGTACATACTAGTAGTCACGGCAGCTGCAGCGGCAGCAAGGCTCATCTCCATGGCGTCCTCCACGCCGCCCCCCACGGCCGCCGGCCGCCTCCCGCTGCGACGCCACCTCCACGACAACGTCCCGCTCAACGTACGCCCGTCCCGCGCGGCCCCCTGCTGACTGTAGCATCCGCCGTTCCTCAAAATCGGCCTCGTCTTCGGCGTCTCGTTTGCCCTCGCTTTTTTCTTCCTGCGCCGTCTGAAGCGCTTCCGCGCGGCCCAGCGGGCTGCCCCCCAGCGAGCCACGCCCCGCACCGTCTCCTTTGCCGACCCGCGACGCCCCCATCCCGGCCGTTTCTCGTCGGCTCGCCAGTCTCTCCAAAACTCTCTCCGCTCCATGCGCTGCTACATCCTCGGCCATAGCCCCCAAAAACTCGACGACGAGGAGTCCCGTGCCGCCCACATCCCCCACATCCCCCTCGGCACCCTCGGGACGTCCCTCGGGACGGCTGTCGTCGCACAGTCCGCGCCCCCAGAGCGTCTTTCCCGCCGTTCCACGTGTCGCTCGCTGGCCTCTGAATCCAGGAACGCCTCCCGCCACTCCCGCGCCTCCCACGCCTCCCACGCCTCCTCCATCCCCCTCAGCACCTCCACCGTCAACATGGACGCCGAGCTCGCCGAGTTCCGTGCGGCTGCCGACGTCATTGGCCAGATTGTCGGCGTCCCGGACACCAATCCCACCCCCCAGCCACCGCCCGCACCCCCCTACTCCTTCTACGCCCGGCGCCACGCCGTCGACGACGATGCTGCCAGCGACGCAGCCTCGCTCCCGCCGCCGTACACGCCCGTCGACGAGACGCACGCCGTCCACCCGTCGCAAATCGTCTAGTCTTTCTCTTGTCTTCTCCTCCCCTCTCTTCCTTTTTTTCATTTCCTCTGCTCTCTTCTGTACAGTACATTTCTTGGCGTTGGGGTTTCGGACGTGTATTCTAGAGACAATCCTGTATAAAACACTTATAGTTTCTTCCCAACTGCGCCACCCCTTGCGCCAGCGTCCACTGCTTCGCCGCGCACACACGGCGTCCCACCGCCTCCAGCGCCGCGTCCATGTCTTCCCCTGCTGCTGCCAGGTCGCTCTCGATGAGGATGCGCTCGTCTGGACACGTCCTCACAAGCTCCGCAAACCTGCCGCCGCCCGCATGCACGGCCATGGAAAACGAAAAGTACATTTGCGTCTGCAGCTGCGGCTGCAGGTACTGTCTCACCACGTCTGCAGACGCCGTGCACGAGTGGAGACACGCCGACGGCAGCCCCCCCGGCTCTTTTGTAAAGGCCTCCAGGACGCCCAGCAGCGCGCCATGCGCCTGCACGCCATGCACGCTGACGGGCCTCTGCATCCGCACCGCCAGCCGCAGCTGCGCGGCCAGCAGCATGCTCTGGTGCGCCAGCAACACCCGGAACCGGCTGAGCCGCCGTCCGCGGCCCTCCGCCCTCGTCTCCGGCACGCGGAACGCTTTATCTAGCCCGACCTCGCCCACAATGGCCTTTGGGTATTTGCGGAGACGTGCTTCCATGTCTTGGAGCACGACGGACAGCGGCTCAATACGGGCTATGCCCTCCACCAGAGTGCGCCAGCTGCCGTCCTCGGCATCCGGCGTGGGTGCCAGCACAGACAGGAGATGTCTCTCCTTTTCTGCGTGCGCCACGAGCACACGTCCTGTTCCCTGGTCATCATGCACTTCGTGGGAAAACCACGGATGCCAGCCAAAGGCCAGCACCGCCTTTTCCTCTTCTGCCAAGCCAGCCACAAGGTCCTGGTCTTGCGAATGTGTCGACATGGCCGTCAAACCCCTTGTTTTCATGCCCCTGACCAGGCCTATTTTTGCCATGGTGTCTGTCGGGTGACAGTGTGCATCATACACGCCCAAATCCCATGGAAACGGCTCTTCCTGGTCCATAAAGTAACAAAAAGAAGATCCTCGGCATGAGCCTCGAGTGACGTCATTGTGGATGGGGTACGTTCTCAGTACCAAAGGTGCCATATGAGCTGGCGACTGTCTAGCGAATGAACCGATTTACAAAACTGTATATTTCTCTTTACTATAATAAATTCTATGCACTACGAAAATAAAATCTTCATTTGGATTCTCCATCTGTTGGGCTTTCTGCTTTGGGGGTCAATTCACATTGGCTGACATGGCCCGCAGCTTCGCGATCCTCGCTATCAGTGGTAGTTTTTGTAGGTTCTTTTGAGGTTGATAATCTCTCGACTTCTGGACTAAGACGCCGGGAATCGAAGTGTGCTAACTTTCTCATTTTGCGCTGTATTGCAAAAAACGAAATGTTGTAGGAGAATGGATGTTATCTCACAGTCCTTTAGCCTCTTTTATCAAGCTCCTGGCATCAAAATTGCCAATGCAGATATTTAAAATATTGGGATGAGACGTGCAGATGCCAAAGATAGACTCCTTGTTTCCCAACTCATCTTCAATACCCCACCAGAATATAGAAAGATTCTGCAAATCTTTCATACTTTCCAAGGAAGAATGAACTTCTTCTTTCGTGTACGATTTTGTGAAAGATGAAAACTCTAATTTATAGAGGCTGGTAAATTTCTTTAAAAAGTTCAAATTGGCATCATTGTGACGCGAAATATTGAGCTCTTTGACCGGAGGTGGATTTTCAAAGTTATAAAATGCGCTGCTGGCATTCTTAAAATCTTCAATTTCCAGGCGCGTCAGGCAGGTGCATTTTTGGAGTGCCTGGGAGAGAGGGCCATTCGGCTGGGGCTTAAAACCAAAGTTGGAGAGTTTTAGCCAAAAAAGTGTCTTTGATGACTGGGAAATAATTTTCGCCAGGCCTTGCTCCGTAAGAATACTCATTGAATTTATAGTTAAATTTGTCAAGTTTTTCAAATGGTTGGTAAGGGCCTCACTAAACTCTACTAAATCCTTTTCATAGTTTAGACTAGAGTAAAAATGTAGCGTTGTTAAGCCAAGGGATACTAGTTTTTTAATAGTTTTCTCTGAAAAGATAGTATTATGGAGTTGAATGGTCGCAGAGGATGTGATATTTTCAATACCTGGCGGATAGTCATAGCTGGATAAATCACAGTCGTAAAAGGAGATGTACTCCTGGGCTCCACTAGAAGTACGAAAAAATTCGAGGGCTTCGTCGTTTCCATAAAAGTCTGTTTTTGCGAAAGGCATGATGTATTTTTCACTTCTTTTCTTTTTGTATAAATGACAGAGGTAGATTGGACGAGGATGTCTACGCATCTATATAATTTCACTCTCCCAGAAATGAAATATAGACGCGCGGTAGTCATACACGAAATCATACAAATTACTTCTACTCTAGGTTTTGCTGATGAGTGGAAGAATAAATAGTCTCCGTCTTATGCATCACTGCTGATGGTACGGTACCCCTTGGAAAGACTCCCTCCTACTGGTTGTCCCTGACACCCCAAGATTCATAGGACGTCTTTTCTCCATAGATAATTATTTGATGATTATAAAAGATCATTTGTAGAGCCAAAATAAGCCTCCTCTTAGTTGATATTTTATTCAAAAGTGAGCTTTTCAAGTCTCCTTCTTCCCTCTCTTTCTGTTTCTAAAAACCGGATTTAAATGCATTCTATCTCACAGGCCTTTAGCCTCTATTATCCAGCTTTTGGCATCAAAGACGTCAGTGCGGATATCTACAACATTAGGATGAGAATTGAAGATGTCAGAGACAAACTCCCTGTTTGCCAACTGAGCTATAATACCCGGCCAGTGTATGGAAATACGCTGTAAGCTCTTCATATTTTCTATGGCAGAACAAATTTCCTCTTTCGTGAATGATGTGGACCAGCTTTCAAATGTCAGCTCAGTAAGGCTGGTAAACTTTTTTAAAAAGTTCAAATTGTTACCATTTCGAACCGAAATCTTGAGCTCTTTAATCGGAGGTGGATTCTCAAAGTCAAAAAACTCGCAGCTGGCATGCTTAACGTTTTGAACTTCCAGGTGCGCTAATTGTGTGCATTCTTGGAACGCCTGAGAGAGAGGGCCACTAGTCTGAAGCTCAAAGCTCAAGTTGGAGAGTACTAGCTAGCGAAGAGTCTTCGATGATTGAGAAATAATTTTCGCCAGGTCTTGCTCCGTAAAAAGGCCTTCTGAGTCTATAGTCAAGCTTTTCAAGCCTTTCAAATGGCTGGCAAGGGCCACACAAAACTCGACAGGGTTCTTTTTATCGGCTTGATAAAAGAAAAAATGCAGCTTTTCTAAGCCAAGGGACGCGATTTTTTCAACAGTTTTTTCTGAAAAGATGGTATCATGGAGTTGAATTTCTTTGAAGGAAGTGATCTTTTCAATGCCTGGAGGATACTCATAGCTGGATAAATCACAGCCATAAAAGTAACCGGACTGCTGGTCTCCTCTGGAAGTACGGAAAAATTCCAGGGCCTTTTCGTTTCCATCAAAATAGGTTTTCGACGAAGGCATAATTTATTTTTTCTTTTCTTTTTAGTATGAATGATGAAGGCGAATGAGAAGAAAGTGTCTGCGTTTTTATGAAAATTTACAATTCTCAGAAAGGAAATATAGGGCCATACGTAATATGAACAAGAGAAAGTATAATGTCCGACTTACACACTACCACTTCTGATTGGCAGTTTTAGGTAGCAGAAAAGTGTACGTACTTCCAACAAAACGTAATCGCACATATTACCTCTATTATGATATGACAGGATTCTAAACTCTTTTGTCCTTATTATTGACATCAAGCTAAAACGCGTATCCTCAAGAAGTATCCTCTTCATTCTACATTCCTACTTTTAGTAACCACTTCAGGTAGAAAATAAATCAAATATCTCGTTGAGGTATCAAGTTGCAGGCCCCAAAGCCCTCAAAGCCACCAATGAAAATAGCACGAATCTTTGGGTGACACGTACAGAAGCTAGATACAAACTTCTCGTCATCAATGGCTTCGTTAATTTTAGGCCAATTGATAGTGAGGGTCTCCAAATCTTTCATATCCTTCGTGCATAGCTGTATCTCCTCTTCGGTATATGATTTTGTCCTTCCGTCAAGTTTGAGTGAAGTAAGGCCGGTATATTTATTCAAAAAGTGCAAATTTTCATCATTGAAATTCAGAATAGACAGGCTTTGCAGTGGTGGTGGATTTTCAAAGTCATAAAATTTGCTTCTGGCATACTCGAAATTTTTAACTTTCAAGGACCTCAAGTGTTTACACGTTTGGATCGCCTGAGAGAGCGGGCCATTAGGCTCAGGTTCAAAATCAAAGTTGTATAGGCCTATCTCATAAAGTGTTTCTGATGATTGGCATATAATTTGTACCAGATCTTCTTCCCGAAAATAGTCTATTGCACCTATAGTCAACTTTTCCAGCTTCCTCAAATGGCTTACAAGCGTCTGGCGATACTCTACATGCTCACAGGTGAATAGACTGTATTCGAGATGAAGATTTTTTAAGCCAATGGACATGAATTTTTCGACAGTTTTTGCGGATAAAATGGCATCGTAGAGGTAAAGCTCTTCAATGGACGTGATTTTTTCAATACCTGGAGGATACTCGTAGGCAGAGAGATCACAATTACGCAATTCAATGCGACCTACGCTGTCATGATAGGTCTCAAAAAATTCCAGGACATCAGCGTCCCCGTCAGGAATACATGCTGTGAATGTACTGTTTTTTCTATTCGTGTATAAATGATGGTGATAAATGGGATGAGGATTAAAATAGAGTATAGGCGCGCAATGGTGACAGGTGCTATATATATATTTTCCAGTGATTGGAAGAGGATGATTTCGTTTTCGTTCATGGGCTGTGGTGTCTTATGTATGAAGTGGAACAAAAAGGATGTATGGCTGGCTAGTATTATTAGTATGACAAAAGCCACTGTGTGTGATCATACTGTAAATGTTTTCTGATACGCTGTCCTTTAATACTGACAAGGCTTTCTTTCCTTTGGGTAACTGAAGACTATCCAATCACCACCGGGTCGAGTATTTAACACCAATTTCCTCATGTTTTATCACCGTCTCTCCGACCCATAGAGATTGAAATCATACACGGTACAATATGTTAATTATGCTTGAAATTTTTCTCAAGAGATAAAAAAAATGGAAAGGGACCTACACACCCTTGAAAAATTGACTGAGAAACCATTTATTGCACACTTTTGTGGATTTTCATATGTACAATACAATGTACCTATAGGACCCTGAATTCTCTCAAAGAACAAGAGCAGAAAAGGAAGGCCTACGCACCTGGTGGCCTGCGTCCGACTCTAGAATACCAACTACAGTCACACGGACTGTAAACTTTAAGAACAACTCCAACAAAACTCAATAATGTAAAACTAGCAAAATATGGACCGATCTCGTCGTCCGTCCAAGATCAAAACCCGACACAATATGACACTCCGTGTGTGTGTTCTCTCTCGTCTCTTTCCCCCTCTTTTCCCTTCAGCCAGGTATCCGCCTTTTCCCCGCTTTTCTCCTCTTGCCTCCACTCTACAAATCCTCCGCTCAACGTACGCCTTATGGGCCTATCTTTGGCTTAGTCACCCGGCGGACCTTCCAACCCACAGAAGTGGACCGTCAAAATTACGTCACAGCCGTGTAATTGAAGTAGAAAAAGGAGTACAAACGTCGTGCCTATTAGTACATTGCTGTCGCGTCTAATTTCTTCCGTTCGTCCAGCTTCATTCTCGTGAAAAGTGCCGGTTTATCTTCTTTATAGATCTTTTGAGTAACTTGATTCTATGGACACTATGGAAGACAGTAGTGATCCTGAAGATGTCGGCCATTAGACAAATGAAGAGACTATTGCCCTGATTAGCGCGTACAAGGGGAAGAAGCACAGCGTGAATGTGTTGCCAGACTTGAAATAGAAGAAAACTACAGAAAGATGGAACAAGAGATGGCAAAAGCAGCCACGAAAAAAGACGCCTCACCTCTCAATAGGTTGCAGCAGGTCCTCCAAGACGCTATACTACACACAGAAATTTCTATTTGGCCTCCGCAATGGTGGGCCTTAAGGTCCGGAATGTATAAAAGAGCATAATATTCGTGGCTAAGAGGGCCATTCCGTCACCGATTGAGTCAACTTCGCCCCTTGTGAACAAGATAGCTATCTCCTGGAGATGAACAACAGGGGTGAATGTGTCTTGGTGATGGTGGATATTTTGGTTCCGCCGCCTGCTTGAATAAGATCAGTCTCTTGGAGTATGAATATACATCTTCGGCTATAGGTAGGTATTTATAAACATCTAAAGAAAGTACTTGGTGCTTGGTGCTATTAGCTTTCACACTTTTGACCTGGAAGATGACATTCTTTTCCAGCCTCTGGTGGTGGAATTTCGGGACTTTAGTGGTGTTATACATAGGCTGATATTGTTTTCGCCGAGGAGACTCTAGCTGATGAAGAAACAGAAAAAGATAATGGCGCCGATATTGGTAGTGAAGCGTCCCGGTGTTTGGGTTTGGAGCCAGGAAGTCGTGGGCTATAGCATCGTGATTTGAATACCGTAATGGAGTGAAGAAAATCTTCATCTCATGGCATACGACCTCAATCATTCGTTTATTTTGGGGAGGTCTTGAGCCTTCGGCCTGACATGAGAACTCTCCGTCTACCTGGAGACAACAAGCTTTAGGGGGAAAAGAAGCCTGTAAAGACTGTTTTTGCCACAACCGTACTTGCCGAGAATCCTTATGACGCAAGTATCGCGATGTGGGCCTCGTTCCATGGTTTGCTCATTTGGTGATGTGTTACATGATGTCATTGTGGAGGATGCAGTGAAAACCGAAAGCCCAGAATGACCAAGTGTATCGAAGTACCCGTTTTTTGCAGAGAAAAGAAGGCATGCCCTTTTTCATTCTCGGCGATAGCTTGGAGGTCGATTCGTCTGCTGTCTTTGCATCTGGCCTCGATATTCTCCGGTACAAGCTTCGTCCTACAGCATGGGCAGGTATTACGGGCCTTCATCCACGGGTTGAGGCATCTTGCATGAAACAAGTGCCGGCATGGGATGGGCATAATCTTGTCCTCTGGCTGGAATGCCTCGAGACATATGCCACAGTCTTTTTGCTCGTCAGGCGTCGATAGCTCACTAAATGTTCGTCTTTGGATCCGTCTGCGAACGTCCTTGGAGACGCGCATGCCCCGTTTCGGTGTCACCTCTGGCTGTCGTAAAGAAAGTAGTCTTTCCATGGCTATTATTCCTGTAACGTAAAAAATAAATATGGTAATGATGGGTTAATAGAGGGAGCCCTTGTTTTTATTGTTCCGAGATCATAGCAGCCTGAGCACAATTGTATGCAAAACCTAGCATGTGTGACGTGGACTCGTCTTTATACATAGCCACTCCTCTACGCGCCGTCTATAAGGTATTATTACTCTATCCAAAACAGCTACGCAGGCAGGTAAGAATGTTTTTGGCGGCTCTCAAGGCTTACTCATATTTATCATGGAAAGAAGAATCATTTCTGTGCAGAAAAACAAAAAAAAAATGCCAAATCGAACCAAAAATATACAAGGTAATAGTAACGTCATCTACGACGCCCTATGTTCTTCAATAAGAGCCCCCCTACAACGCCGGCCACAACGGCAACACTGCTGACAATGGCAATCCCAATCATGCCCTCCTTCTTTACCTTTTCCTCGATGAGGGCCTTGAGGTTCAGGGCCTGTGCGTTGTTCGGCTCTTCATTCAACAGGTGATCATTGTAGCGACGTGCATCGTTCAGGTTGCCCAGCTTATAGCTCCCCACGGCCAGGTAGAAAAGACACTCCCGTCGCCGCTCAGGCGCCTCGCGGAAAATGGACGCAAACAAATCAACCCCCGTCTGCTGCTCGCCCGGCTCCATCGACTTGACGAGCCCCTTTCGCCGTCCTGTTAGATGCCCTCTACTGATCACTCTTTAGGTATTTGCTTACCCAAGCATAGTTGAACTTTGTTTGGAGACTGGCGAACTGGCCCTCTTTTTCGTACTGATTGCGGAGCACCTGGAGCTCCGGCGGGCTCAGCGGACTGCACGTCAGCACTCTCGTGCTCTATAATAATTGCATTTGTTTAATGAAAGAACAAACGTTTCGGCTTCTTCAGCAACTGTTTTCGCATTAGTCCATCCTCCCCAGCCGCGGGCAACATACATGGAAATGTCGAGGGCATGCTTCACGACGGTCATAAATATCCGAACAGGATCGCAAATCACAAATTGCAAAAATCGCCGAAAAATTCAAGCCTCGGGCCATCCCTGCCGTTGCGGGCTTTGTTTTGTTTTGGTGGCGGTTCGCGTCATGTGACCTGCCAAAACAGCCAGCCCCACTTTAGTCTTGAAGATAATCACCACGGCAATCCACAGCAGCCGCGCAGCACGCGACGCGCCGAGCATTGCCCATTGCCTGTTGCACCATGTATTATGAGGAGAACCCGTCCGAGGTGTGTTCTCGGGAGTGTCTGTGCGTGCTGACCGCCAGTTGATCCAGCACACCGTTGCCAACTTCAATATTCAGCCGGATAAAGCAGCCGTCAGACGCATCCGGGAGTCGCTCGCAGGACTCCGGGAGTCGCGTGACCTGCAGATGGCCGAGGTCGAGTCGTCGCTGGAGGACTTGCAGAGACAGCTGCACGTGCAGGGGTCGCAGTACGAAGGCCTGGCGTCGAAACACGCGTCGGCGACACATGCATCGACAATAGCCGGCCTGGACACGCAGAAATTCAGAATAGCCAAAGAGGCGTCGGACCTAGAAATGGAGACGGAGCGGCTGTCGGCACAGGCGGCTGACTTGGCAGCACGGCTGCAGGAGCTGGAGCTACAGGGCGATGACGGGCCGTTACAGGGGCCGACGGGAGTTTCAGAGGCCGACGACGAGGTGCTTTTACGGCTCAAGATTTACCGGAGCTTGGGCATTGACCTGGAACGGGATGGAGACGGCCATGAGGGGGAGTGGTCCAAGGCGATTATTCGCAACGATAGGAAAGGTGATGTCCACGTGGTGAATATGGAAAAGAAGTTTTCGCGCTTCTTTTATGCAAACTATTTTTGGCAAACACTTTGAATTTTTTATTTTTTTGTTTTTTTCTGTTTCATTTTGTTCCTTTTTGGTTATTCTTGCATTTTGGAGCGTCATTATTTGGGTGGGATGCATTAAATATGTAGTTGAAATTGGAGCGAAGTTGTGACTTGTTCGGCACAACACTCGGCAAAAAAGTTCCGTCTGGCATGTTGGCTCACTATAAGTGTGGCAAGTGCATGCTAACGTCGCATCGGCTCGTGTATCCGATTGTATGCCCCCCCACTTTTCGGCATGTAGCAGAACCCGTAGAAGCGTTCTCTCTTCGCCGGGGATGGGCTCCCTCCGTCCCAATGCTCCCATGGACAATGGTGATGCCCATTATCTTATGCCTTTCATTTACATTTACAAATGGTGGCTTTCAAAAAAAGTTGAATACCATTGCATGCGAGGCGCGAGACTTGAGTTTTCTCCTCTTGCCTCGGATCGTCACTTTAATTTACCCTTTTACATGTCTGTAATGATGAACTTGTACTATTGAGCTGCCTACACAAACGCCAAACTGGCTTCGGACACGCCATGGGGACAGCAAAAACGAATACTACGTATTTGCAACGCCCAATGCTACACTCTACCAACAGCAAAGAATCTGCTCTTTCGCCACCCGAAAAAAAAAACTGCCATGAAAATAAAATAAAAAAGAAAACTCTTCGCCGTTGGAGAAACAGCAATGGTCTGACAAAAACATGTAAAAGAAACCTCTGGTACAGTGAAAAAGGGACGGATCTCGGGCACTTTCCTTTTCTAGTTGAAGCCACGCTCTTTTTGGAGAGGGGAGGAGAAACAAGAAAAGGACAGGAGTTGATCTTCAACAGATCCTTCCACAGTTGATGCAAAATCAAAAAAATCAAAAAAATCCAAAAAGAGTAGAAATTTCATGTGTACATAGAAAAAGGGAAAAGTGTCTATTGATTGAGAGAACCAATCAGCGAGAGACGACAACCGTAGCTCATATAAAAAGAAGGAGGAGGAGGAGAAGAAGACGAAGAAGAAGAAGAAACCATGGTTGTCTTTTTTGGGGATGAAGTCTCCCATTGCTGGCAAGATAAAGACGGACAGTCACAGCAAGACCGTCGTGGCTATGCATCTTATCACGATGTTGCCAACTTTGCTTGCGTTGCAAAACGTGAAATATTCGGAGAACTCTTCCTTACCTTTTTCGCTTTTCACGTTTCTCTTCTTTTTTTCATTGTTTTTCTCCTCACCATTACATATCTCATTGCTTTTTTTTGGCCAAGACGTAATCTACATTCCTTTTCCCCTCCCGTCGTAATGCCTTCGGTGAAGTGCCTCATGGAATAAATCTCTTTTCTATTTTCTTTTTTTCTTTTCTTTTTGACTCTTTTTTCAATTCCATTCTTCAATCCATCCACCCATCCTCTTTCCACTCGGAATTGTCCATTGGCATTTTCGCAAAATGCACTTTTGGCTATATTGTATGGCAGAACTCGTTCCCGTCCCATCAACGCCACTCCCCCAAAACCACATTTAAGCTTTTTTTGTTAATTTTTTTTTCTTTTTCTTCTTTCTTTTGTGTCTCCGTTCATTTTATTCATTTATTTTGTAAACAGCAGCCAAAGGCTGGCAATTGATGAGAGATGAGACGTGGCCAAGACTATGATGATTATTCCGACCAAGTGTCCCTGAACCACCCACCCGTCTATGATGCCACAGCATACTCCCACTTTGACATGCTGCAACAGCCGCACTATGCCACCCAGAATACAGATGCTGCGCATGTGGGTAACACTACACACATCCCACCATCTGAGCCTCTGCCGTACGAGTCGGCCCCGTATGCCGGCCAAAACCTGCGCTTCATAAACCACAGCCTACCCGTACCATCACAGGAAGGATACGACTATGCCATGGGCCGCTATCCAACGAGGCCACGGGACGGTAGCACTTTCATGGGAACAATGCACATGGGCGAGCTTCCCAACGTGAAAATGCAGCGAGACCAGGACGCCATGAATCTGATGGTTGCTCCGTCAAAAGAAACGTTCCAAGACACACAGATGCAGCAGGATTCAGGCCCAGCCCGGAGCAGCAGTGCTGATTCGCCGACGCACAATGTCGAGCGTATTGATTCCATCAGTGGGCTGAGCTCCTCTCGGAGTCCCTTGCTCGACAGTTCCCTGGGCCCCTCTAGTTTGGGCGTGTCCGTCCTTGGGGGCCACACACGGAAGAAGCAGAAGCGAAACAAGCCAACGCTCTCGTGTTCCGAGTGTGTTGAACGAAAGACGAAATGCGATCGTGGCCGGCCCCATTGTCTTTCGTGCATCAAGAGGCAGACGGAGTGCAAATATGCCCATGTGGCGAATTTGCTGGAGGAAAACAGCCGAACGGCAGCTTCGGGTGGACGCCGTGTGACGAGGCCCATGGCTCCGAAGCGCTCAACAACAACGGAACCGGTCGTGGCGCCTAATATTGCCGACCGGGGTGTGGTGTTGGGACCGCATGATATGACGGCCCTGGTGGCACGGTCTACGGGACTGCTGTCGCCGACGCCGTACTCGACGACACAGTCGTCGTCGAACATTTTTGGCATTGCATCAGAGCATCCATTTGGGAATTACTGGACATGCGATGGTGGGATTACAGAGGTAATAAATGTGCTGCCGGATAGGGTGCAGTGTGATATTCTCCTGGCCAAGTATTTTGAGTGCTTTGACCCCATCTACCCCATAATCGACCAGCAGCATTTTTACGCGGAACTGGCGCCATTTTGGGATCATCTGGACGATGAACGATACAAGGCGGATCCTTGTTTTACGGCTTTGCTCTTAGCGATGCTTGCCCTTGCCACGCAGTTTGTACGCAACACGCCGACGTCAGAACGGAAGCAGACGGCTGAGTTCTATGCATCGGCGAGCAACCAGGCCCTTCGGCTGGGGTCATTTCTGAGCTCGGCGTCCATGTATTCGATCCAGTCCATGGTTCTCATCACTTATTTTTTGATTAATGACAACCATGTGTCGGATGGCTGGGCCTTTGCTGGTGTTTTGATGCGGCAAGCTTATGCCATGGGCCTCCACCGGGACCCAAACATCGTGATCCCAATGGGCACTGCATTTGAAAAGCAGCAGCGCAGAAAAGTGTGGCAGGCGGTGCTGCTGCAGGACACGTTTCTGACAGTTTTACTGTCGCTTCCACCGTCAGCAACCCATTCGGATGTGGATGTAGAGGACTTGGAGGTGGATGATGAGGGGACGAACAAGGATGCCGAGACGGATGCGGCGTATGTTCGGGGGTCATGGGCGTTGGCACATTTGGTGCAGGATTCCATATCGAGTCCGAGATCGCTGGATCTGCCGATATGCACGACAACGCGGTACAAAACCAAGTTGATTGCGGATTTCCGGGCCATTTACCGCAGCTTTCCTGATGTTTTCCGCAGCTGGGATGCAGAGACATTGACGCAGCAGTTCCAAGAGAACCGGCGAGTGGTACGGCAGGCGCTGTTCCTGAGCAGCAACTATTTCCACAACTTGATGCTTGTGAATGCGTGTGAGTGTCCCGAAGTGCCGGCGAATGTACGGGGCACGTTGGAGGCGGCTCATGATGCGCTGTGTGCTTTTTTCATGTATGCCAATCTCTTTGAAGAGGAGATGGCCGTATGGTGGGTTCTCCACCACCGAGCCTTCTTAGAGGCACTGTGTATAGGTGTTATTTTAAAGGAAGCCAAGGGTAAAAACAAGGGTGATTCCGACAAGGATTCCATATTCCATCGAGGACGACAAGACATCAGTGGGTTTTTTTTTAATTTATTTTTTTGTTCAAGGCAAAGACTAATTGTATAGTGCAATTGATGGGGATCATGGAGGCCATGGGGGAAGGGGAGCATGGATCGGAGGTGGCGAGGGCAAGGACAAAGGCGTTACGGGACATTATGTAGTTTATGTCATGTTGCATGGTAAAAAAGGGCGTAAAAGGGACTTAAAAGAGGACGCGTGGCAGAAAACAATAAAAAAAGAACAGAAAAGAAAAAAACGCTACTTGAACATTATGCCCAGCAGCGACAAAACAGAGCTCGGGACAGGCCCTGCGCCGTGGCGTGCGCTCTTCCTAGAGCACTTGAGCACGCTGGAAAGACCCATCTGTGCGCTGAGCACCGTCCACAGGGGAGGCGACGGGCACGCCCCCAAGACGGCCCCACGCGTGCGGTACGTCGGCTGGCGTGGTTTCTGGGGCAACCTGCCCGTCAGCGGGTACAACAAGGCGCCGCGGAACGCGGCTCTTTATGAGAGCGACTGTCCCGTTTTCACGACGGACCGCCGTATGTGGAAGACGTACGACATGTCGGGGTGCAGCAGCGCGGACGACAGCAGTAAGAGGACAGGCGGTGAGTATGTAGAGGCCGTGTGGCATATTCCGTCGGAACATGTGCAGTGGCGGATCCGGGGCAGGGCGTGGATTCTGGGGGCCGATGCGGACGGGAGGGGTGCTGAGGCGCCTCGGCAGGCCATTAAACGGGCCATGCGGCGTGTAGACGCACCAGGGGGTGCTTTAGACGACTCTTTAGAGAACTCTTCAGAGTGGAGCTGGTCGCGCGAAGTGACGGCTTATTTTGGACACCACAGTCCACTGATGCGTGGCCATTTCCGCAGCCCGGCACCGGGACGGCCTCGAGTAGCGGGCCAGGGACAGATTGGCGCGCCAGTAGGCGATGACGACTTGGAGAATAAAGAGGCAAGGGACAACTTTTGCGTCTGTGTTATTGTGCCGGAAACTGTAGACTATGTGGATGTTTCGAGCATGGAGGACCCCCGGCGGTGGCTCTACGTGACGGGACAGGAGGAGGATGCGTGTCTTGAGGACGCTGCTTCCCAGATAGAGGCAGTCCATGGGTGGAAAAAGATGGAAGTGTGGCCGTAATTTATGGTTTGTATTCTTATTTTTTATAGACATTGGGAGGTTTCATATAAGGACATCCCTTGCAGACGAGTGAGACGGCCAAGAGGATCTACTCCATTGTCGATCATACACCGATCATTGGAGGCATGTCGTATGTACAATAAACGTAGGACCGCTCATCTAGGACATGGTCCCGAGTGCAACAATAACAGAAGCGATTGCATCCAAACACAGGCTCGAGTCCTTGACAGGTGAGAATGTCTTGTATTTGTTGTGTGTGTATTCCCACTTTGCGAGACTGTTTCTTCCCAAACGTGACGCATTGACACTCCATTCCCTTTCCCTCTCTCTCACGCTCCATCTTTTTTCTTCGCGGCGTGTCGTGCCACGAGAAGAATACACACCCCCCCTCCAAAACTACCTAGACAGACGCCACACTTATTTTTCCGCAACCGACCACTCATTTTCTTTGCTTTCCATCTTTCCTTTTTGTGCTCGTCTACTTGCTGAGGATCTTTGGGTCTCCGGTGCAGACCGGCCTCTGCTGGACTGAATACTGCTGCTGCAAAAAAAGGTAAACGATAGAAGACCATGGGCATCTACACGCCGCCACCGCCCTTCTCTGCCTATCCAGACACTAAGCCCACCCTCTTGGTCTGCTGGTGGATTACCATTTTTTGCGTCGTCATCATTGCCCTACGTCTCGGTGGCCGTCTCGTCCGCTCCGAGAGCCTCTTTCGCGAGGACAAAATCGTCGCCTGCGCCACCCTGCCGCTCCTCCTCCGCATGGGCTGTCTCCATGTCGTCCTCCTCTACGGCACCAACAACGCCGACTTTTCCACCATTCCATTAGCACACAATGACCTTGTCCAGCGAAGCATCGGCAGCGGCCTCGTCCTCGCCTGCCGCATCCTCCACGCCACAGCGTATGGCCCCTCCCTTCTTTTCTTCTCTTTGTTAAAGAGCTACTAACAAGAACAGACTATGGATCTTCAAGCTGGCGATTCTCGAGTTTTTCCGGCGCATTAGCGATGCCCTTTCCCAGAGATTCTCCCAAATCGCCCTCAAAGCCCTCCGTGGCATCCTCACCATCACCTTTTTCATCGTCGTCATCAGCACCCTCGTCGAATGCCGTCCCTTTGCCCACTACTGGCAGGTCTCGCCTGACCCTGGCGGCCAATGCAGACAGAGCTTTCTCCAGCTCACTGTCTCCGTCTCTTGCGACGCCTTCACCGACATCCTCGTCGTCCTCTTCCCCATACAAATCATCCTCCGCAGCCAGCAGCCTGCCAAGCGAAAGGTCCAGCTGTGTCTCCTCTTCTCTCTCGGCCTCATTGGCGTCGGCGTCGCCCTTTTCCGCGCCATCCGCGTCCTCCAGACCCTCGGGGCCCAGCCCCTGCGCTCCCTGCTCGCCTCCATCCAGCTCCTCTTTGCCGCTGCCTCTGCCAATGCCCTCGTTCTCGGCTCTTTCGTCCGCGACCGCGGCGTCAAGAAGCGGAAATTCAAGCCCATTTCACCCAGCAGTTCCCACCCACGCACCTCCATCGGCCATCTTCGCAGTCCTTCGCTCCATTTCTGGGGCAGCGATGAAGACCTCGTCCGTGGCCTCGGCTTCCAGCTCTCCCCGGAACTCCGCATACACCCCGACGATGACGACATTGTGGGGCGTCCAGCGCGCAAAGCGCCTGCCGTCGACCTTGGCATTCTCGTCCAGCACAATATCGAGTCCTACAACCGTCCATGGCCCTTTCCCGGCGACACAAGTAGACCAAGTACAACGACTTTGGGCGATGACAGAACGCTCCTTCTCAGAGGATCTACGAGCACACGCCGGGTTTCCTCTATTCCACAAGGAAGGAGCATGACCCTTGGCGACTTCTTTGGAAAACCAGGCCCATCGGTGCAGCAGCGATCGGCGACAGAGGGCATGCTTCCCGAAATGGCTAAAACAGCAGGCGGTTCTGGCATGTTGCGGGGGTCCAAGGCGCTCTTGCAAGACTGGGTGTCCGCAGAGGCGCCCATTACAAAGACGTCCAAGGTCACTATTCGTCGCGACCCAGTCCAGCAGCAGATGGACGACCCGGAAGCCATGGTGATTATTGATGCCGGCGGTCTTTTGGAGAAGTAGACTTTTCTATCTTCTTTTCTTCTCTTCTTCTTTTCTTCTCTTTGTTTTGCTTGACCAAAAGGGCGTTTCGGGGGCGTCTTTTTCTCATACCCTGGCAAAAGAGCCATGTTCTTGTTTATACGTTGAATACACACTATATTTTGAAGAAAAGTAAAAACGTAACGCCCAATTGCTGTACAACCTCCCCCCTCCAATTCTTTTTTTATACACATAATCGGTAGCTGGCATACCGGCCGGCCGTCTCGCTCGTGCGGATAATCTTGACAACATGGCCACGCTTCAGGCCGAGATAGCGTGCCACGGGATCCTTCTGCATGATGCGCGGCAGCTGTGTTTCTCGCAGACGGTACCGCTGCAGCAGCGCTGCCTTTTCAGCAGCGCTCAGGAGCACATGCGTCGGCACAAGCTCGTGTCGCGTAATGTTCACGGCAAGATCGTCCTGCATAAAGTACTCGATTTGCGTGTACTTGAGGATCTCAATTGCCTTGTACGCACGCGAACTGACCGCGCCCTGCGAGACCATAATGCCGGCTCGGTAGTTTTGGTTCGTGCAGAGCTCGATAAAGTCCTGGATCTGCTTCGTGCCCACCTGGCCCTCAATAAACTCTACGTGGATCACGCCACACTCCGTCGCCACCTCCTGGTTCCCTGCGCTCGCAATCGGCGCGTGCTTCTTGATCATCTCGCTCGACGGACGCGCAGAGAACTGCATCTTTGATCGGCTACTCGTGTCAGCACGCAGTCAAACAAGACGAAAAAAACACACTTGGGACTGCCATCGGCCGAGGTGTACTGCGCAGTAAAGTCGGCAAAGGAAATATTAATCTCTTCCTCTGACAGTTCGTAGCCCTTTTTTTCATCAGCCAGAGCGTCATAGAATGCTTCAAAACGTACACGGTCCTGGCACATTTGGTGCACCGTCTTCCACGCCTTCCATAGCTTGCGCAGCTCTGTTGTCTTGGCCGTCTCTCCCTCGCTCGACATTGCAATCGTTCGTTGCCTTTTCCTTTTGAAATAAAAAAAAAGTTTAGCGATGCTGGTGCACGGCTCCACTTTTGCACGGCTATTCTGCCGCATCGCATGGCGGTGAGCGTCCCCGTAAGCACGCATTATGTAATTCGGCTGCCGCATGAACCGGCCTGCCAATCATGCGCAGCCAGAGTTGCGAGACCCACCCTTTTCAACCTCCACGTATTCCTTGTTCCCCTTCTCCTTACATCCCCTTCTTCAACGCTTTCCTGATTGTCCGAGTCTAAAAGCCGAGTACATGCAAAATGGCCACCGCAATTGCCGCCAAGGAGACACGCCCCTCGAAGCCTGATGAAAAGGCGTACAAGGAACAGCTTGCAGCAGCTGAAAAGGACCACCAGGAGACAATGGACCAGCTGGTATGCTTTTTTTTCAGCTGTAACTGGACTTCTCGTGCTGACCGTTGCAGAATGCCATCAAGGACAAGATCGAAACGGCACAGCCCAAGAAGAACGGGCCACCAACAGCGGCGCAGCGGCGAACAGCCGAGCTGAATGCCGAGCTGGACAAGATCCGCAAGGCCCAGTCAGGCAAGAACTCGTCGCACGTGGCCAATGCGGAGAAGCTCAGCCGTCTCAACGAGCAGCTCAAGGGTCTTTTGGCGGAAAACAAGACGGCCCGGGACGCTGTTCCGTTCGAGACGGCCCTGGACGTCGAGAACAAGATTCAGGACCTGACGTCCAAGGTGGACTCGGGGAAGATGAAGATTGTCGACGAGAAAAAGGCACTGGTGGAGATCTCCAACCTGAAGCGGCTCAACAAGAGCTTCAGCAAGCTGGCTTCGCAGGAGGAAAAGATTGCAGCGGTGCGTGTCTCCATCAAGACCATCCGCGACAGCATGAAGGACCCCGAGGCCAAGGCTCTCGAGGACCAGTGCGCAGTTCTCCTGGCCGAGCTCGACGCGCTCAAGGCCGCCAAGGAAGCTTCCCTGGAAAACCTGTCGAGTCTGCGTGACGAACGGACGCGGCTGAGCAATCTGCAGCGCGAAAAGTTTGCAGCCGTCCGGGCCATCAAGGACACGTACTACGCGGCGAAACGGGCGCACGAAAAGCACGAGAGAGAAGTGCGCCAGAAGATTTGGGAGCGCAAAGAGGCCGAGAGACGGCGCGAAGAGCACGAGCGCAAGCTCCAAAGGGCCAAGGACATGCTCGCCGAAGCCAGCGTGCCCGCTTTCCAGGAAGAAATCAAACGTGCACGCACTCTGCTGCGGTATTTTGACCCTTCTGCAGAGTCTGCGACTGAGCCCGTTGCTGCTGTCAAGTCAATGCCTGTGAGGGAGCTGCGACAGGTGGACGCCAGTGCCATGGAGGGCGTGGCTCTTGCTCGCAAGGAAGACCGCGAAGGGGACTATTTCCCGCCAAAAAGCGGCAAGAAGAGCGGGAAAAAGGGCGCTTCTTCGTCCAAGTCCAAGGGCTTCAAGGTGCCGCCTGTGATATTCGAGGACTGTGCTGCCCTGGGACTCTCCTCTCCCAACGGGCCCGACGATGTGCCGGTTGTCATTGAAAAGATTAACGGCAAGATTGCCGCGTGGGAGGCAGAGCAAAAGGCACAGACAGAACGGGTGCGTATTATACTAACTATGGCGATACTGGCTAACAAATGCACTAGAATGTCGAAAAGGCCAAAAAGGCCATTGAAAAACTGGAGCAGGAGGAAGAGGCGGCAGCTTCAGGGAAAAAGTCGGCTGCTGTGTCCGAGTCAACGTCGCCAGGGACGGAAGCTACAACGCCAGAGCCCGAAAAGGCCGAGGCATAGTCTTTTCTTGGAGAGGGGTGTACGTTTTATTACATTTATTCTTTTTGGTTTATCAAGGGCAGGCATCGGGACGGGACAACAAAAAAGTATACGTAAAAAAAGTAGTAATAGTCGACAAAGCAATTTTACAGTGTATTACAATAAGGACTGGTTTTATTTACGGAGAGGGTGCGTTTTCGATATCTTCGTCGTCCAGCTTGGCCCCACCTGCTGTACCAGCAGCTGGCAAGGAAGGCGTTTCCTGTGCAGGTTCCTTCTCGCGAAGAGCATTGTTGACAAGCGGCGTTGTGTCGTTGAAAATCCGCAGGAGAAGGGCAGCACGGTCTTCCTTGGGAAGCATGAGGTTGAGCGAGTGAAAGCTCTTCCAAATGGGGATCATGGTAGGCTCCAGAGGCACATCGCCAACGAGGGCCTCGGTGGCAGCGTCTTCCGGACGAGGCTCAACTTTGAGGACGAAGCAGCCCATGCCCAGTTTCTCGAGCTGCTCGCCCACCTCGCCTAGTTTCTCGTGCTCGCCATCGACAAACTTGGGGAAC
Organism: Chrysosphaeria jannelii; assembly: GCA_020002325.1. Taxonomy (NCBI): domain Eukaryota; kingdom Fungi; phylum Ascomycota; class Sordariomycetes; order Ophiostomatales; family Ophiostomataceae; genus Chrysosphaeria; species Chrysosphaeria jannelii. The sequence continues at coordinate 51,447 of JAGKRY010000107.1, read as the reverse complement.
ATTTCCACCAGTAGCGACCGGAGGGTGGCCTTTTTATGTAAGTGGATAATGCGGTCTTCGCCAACGTAGCCAGACAAAAGAGGCAGTCCCTCGGACTGGATACGCCAGCGACAAATGTCGGCGGATGGCGTGTCCTGCTTGACAAACATGCGGACGCCGCCGTGGACAAATTTGACGCCAGCCGTGCCCGGGACGGCCTCGGAGGAGTTGCTCACAAGAATATCACGCACAAGGCCGTTTGTATAGTAAATGGCCTTGGCCGGCTCGCCCATGGCGTTCCGTACCATGAAACGGTCCATGGGGAACCGGCTGGACAGCTGGTAGAACTCGCGGATAGCACCAACGACCTCATGATCTATTGGCAAGTATTTGAAAGGCTCCTCATACGGCGCCGTGTTTCTTGGTTTCTTTCCGTCCGAAAGGGGCCCTGTAATGCCTGTGCTGGGGTCGACAATCTCAGGCACCTCTCCACTGTCCTTTGTCTTGCCCTCGCCCTCGTCGTCGCTCTTTTGCTTCTTTAGAGGCTGCTCGCCTTCGGCGTCTTCAGCAGGGCGTTTGACGGCTTTTGTCTTTGGCGCGGGCTTGACGTCCACTTTCGCCTCGGGCTTGGCCTTGAACTCGGCCTTCTTCTCCAAGACGACAATAAAAAAGCCACCCGTGTCCTGCAAATGGGGGTACACACGCAGGCAACGCTCAAGTGGGAGCTTGTCCGATTCCTCATTGGGGAACATGGTCGGTGTCACACGGCCTGGCAAGACACCGTTGCCTTCTTTCGAAGCCGTGTCCTCCTCCACCTGTTTCCAGTTGCTCCAAAGACGGCCGGTTTTGTCCATGACCTGCCATCTCTTCATGCCGGGCTTCCGCTTCAGTTGGGGCAGCTTGTCGCTGCTGTCGAGGATGGCAACGTTGTCTGGACCGCCGCATTGGGCAATGGCAGCTGCCACCACAGACTCATTTTCCACGGGGTTGAGACTGCATGTAGAGTAGACAACACGGCCGCCCGTCTTGAGCATCTGCAAAGCACGCACAAGGATACGCACTTGCACAAGATGGAGGCCCAGGGCACTGCCAGGCGTCCACTCCTTCCACATATTGACATTCTTGCGCAGTGTGCCGTCGCCGGAGCAGGGCACATCGGCGAGAATACGGTCAAACTTGAGGTAACGCGTTGGCTTGCCGTCTTCCGTGGGGAGACGCAGCGACGGGTAGACGGTGGCGTCGTGGTTGGTCACTATAATATTGGGTGACGACAGACGCTTCAGCTGGTGAATCAAAAGGTGACTACGCTTGTAGTCTGCGTCATTGGCAATAAGAACACCCGTGGCACGGCCGTCGTCGCTGGGGTCTGCTGAGAGCCGGGCATTCACGTCCTCGTCGTCTTCGAGATCCTCCTCAGAGGCGGTGCCTTGCATGGACCGAATCACCTTTCGCACACGGGCTTCCTCGCCCTGGTGGATCATCTCAAGGAGCTGGGCGGCCTTGCTGCCAGGCGCAGCACACAGATCCAGTACAGCCATACCCGGTCGCACATCCATGAGCAAAGGCGGGATCATGCTGACGACCTCCTGGCGGCTAATGTTGCCCACTGTCGTTTCCGAGACGAGAAACTTCTGGAAGGCAGCAAAGGGGGGGAACTTGCGGATGACCGTCTTCGGCGCCGTCGTCCACCACGCCAGCTGGTCCGGGTACCATGGTACTGGTTGCGGTGGATTGATGGGCATGCCATCGTGATGCGTGACTTTTTCTAGCTCTGGTATATATCGTGTTTGCAGCAGCTTCTGCACAGCCTGTGCATGGCCCTTGGAGCCACAGAACCGGAAGCTATGCGGCAGTTCTCGACGGAACGCTGCCCAGAGAGCCTCCTGTTCCTCTTCGTCCAGCCCCAGAAGCGTATTGTAGTACTCTTGGAGTTTCTTATTCTCCTTTACCAGGGGCGCATAGTCCCTCTGGTCACGCGTAGCACGGACACCACCACCACTAGCGCCTCCATTTCGTCGATTGCCACCGCGATTTCTCTACATTCCGTTAGCCACTGGCCGAGACAGCTGAAAAAAATAGAGACACACCTTGAAGCCGCCACGTCCCATGTTGTCCGGTCGTCGTCTCCCTTCAAAAGCAAGCAAAAGTCTCCTCGGTGTCAGTGCCGTGACAATCCCAGCAAACCAGGACATGCAACGCCAAAAAAAAGCGTTATCGCCCATTGCTATCAATCCTTATCGTTATCGCTGTATTTTATTACATAAGCCGATTTATTGGGGAGGGTGGTCTTGGAGGAGTCCGACGGTCCAGTGGACGATGCGGTCGACGCCATGGCCATTGATGGCGCTGATGGGGATGGCAGCCAGTTTTTCTATCCATCCACCCTCCACGCCACTTGGATGGGGTTCATTGCCCTTAGCAACACGCTGAATGTAGTGCTGCAGCTTGGCAAAATTCGCCTCGGCACCAGGCACATCTCCCTTTGTGCCCACAACGAACCATGGCTTTCCAGCAATCCCAAGCTGTGAAGACTCATCCACCTCATTATCCATTCCTTGCTCAGAGTTAGGCTCAGAATCAGACTCGGCCTCCATGTCGAGTTCGCTGCCATCCTGATGCCAATCCGCTCGTGTCTCCCGCACACGCTGCTTCTCCTCTTCGTCCCGTAGCCGAGCATAGAGTCCTACTTCGTTCCATAACGCTTTCAGCGCTGCTACAGCGTCTCCCTTCCCCAAATCTACCACAAATGCGAGCACGCCTGCTCGTTCAACATGTCGTAGAAATGAAATGCCTAGGCCCTTGTCTAGATGAGCCCCCTCAATAAGACCAGGGATATCGGCAATGGTAAATCGTGTCCGTGGTGGGATGGCCTCGCCATTCTCGTCGACTTCACGTGGCAATTTCACAACGGGACGGCCCTGGTTGTTGTCCAAAACGACCGTGCCTATATTGGGGTGGAGGGTCGTAAAGGCCCATGACCCCACGCGGGACCGGCTGTTGCTGACGGAGCGTATGAGCGTGCTTTTTCCGGCATTGGGAAGGCCTACAAGGCCAACATCGGCTAGAAGTCGGAGCTCCATGGACACTGTCATGGACACACCACCTTCACCTTTACTGGCAAAGGCAGGCCTTGACATCTCACCTGTGGCAAAGTTGGCATTTCCCAGGCCACCAATGCCGCCACAGGCCAATAGAATGGGCTGGGTTGTGGGGGACGAGAGATCGAGATAGATGGGGCCTGGTGGCTGGTCGTACATGCGGTAGCGTCGCGGGAGAGAAGGGAACTGAATGCTTCGCACTTCGGACGGCGAGAGCCCCGGGTAGACAGCCCATTTCTTCTCGAGCCACGACACCTCTGCCTCTCTCTCCTCTTCCGTTTCCATAAGCTCACGGTCCTCTTCGAGATACTTTTCTTCGCGGAGCCTCTTTTCCATGGCCCTTTGGCCATCATCAAGTCCTTCATTCTCGGGAAAAGCCTCTCGTTTTCGCTCTTCCTTCCGTCTTTTGAGCTCTTCATCTGCCCTTTTTCTTTTTTTAAAGGCGAGGTACCGCTCATAGGACTCTTTTTGGTCTTCATCAAAGGGATCTGTTCGATAAAGCTCTTGGATGACGGTCCCAACAGGTACGCTTATAACGATATCGTCACCTCGCTGGCCATTTCGGGCCTTTCCCATACCGTTTTTTCCTCTTCCGGCACGTATAACACGGCGTCGTGCAATCTTGTGCAGCGACGTCTCGCCAGACACGGCTTCGATGTAAATGTTTCCACCATGGCCACCATCGCCGCCATTGGCGGGGCCATCTTCAATGAAGAGATCCCGTAGAAAGGAGACGCAACCGCTGCCTCCAGGGCCTGCATGGAGCGTCAGCGTGGCCTTGTCGGCAAAACTCGCCGCAGAGTAATCGTCGGGTGCAGGATTGAGGTGGGAAATGGGGAATGCACTTGAATCTGTCGAGTAATCGTCGATTTGAGGGTCCTTTTTCTCGTCCGCCCCTCTGGACAAGGACGGGTACAGACGTCTTGGGTTCGTTTGTCTACATGGTATCCTTTTTATGCAGCGTACTGTTGGATTCAGAAACGACAGCAGTGGCATTAATGGCCGTGCCACCATGGTTCCTTTTGCTCACCATTTTTACCCATGCTTTCTCATTCATATAAAAGAAAACATGCACATAACCGATATATAGCTAAGCGGTGCCACTGAGGAGAGCCATTCTTTAGGAGTAATTTTTGAAGAATGGACAATTATTAAGGTGAAAACAGAATCTACCTTGAATGAATGGTTGCGTCCGAGTCCGAGCCCAATGGGTGGTTGTGATAGCGACGAATAATGCATGCGTTGTACGAGGCGTACATGTGATGGGAAGCCAAAGAATATGCAACCGCCATGGACAATAGGCGTGTGTGTTCTTATTTCAAGACCGAAAAAAAACTACAGACTTTGTGCGTACAAGAGACAAAAAGTAATACTAAACAGTTTGTGTGCACCCACGTTGTCTGTCCTCTTCGTCTTGAGGAAAGTGGCTTTTTTTGAGGGGGATTTTTTGGATTTTTTATGGGCATACGCCCCATCCTGCAGTATGCATTTTCCTGCGGACAATTAACCACATGTATTGGTCCTTTTTTTTGTCGTAAGCCGAAGCCTGATTCTCTTCTTTTTTTTGCAAAGAAGAGTTCATCTTGATCCAAAAAAAGAAGAAAAAGAAGGGAAGAAGAAGAAGAAGAAAGAATAGGGCATCGACGAACATGTCTACGCTTTGTTCTCGTTGTGGCATCACTGTTCAAAGTAAGCGTCTTTAGTTTTTTTTTTATCACTATTTTTTTATCTTGTCTCCCGCGTTCTCTTGACGATGGGTATTGTCTAGACCGTTATCCATGCTGCATCATCACGCATTTGAGGCACGCCAGCACTTTGATGAAAAGGAAAGGTCTATTCAGTCTCTTCTCAAGGCCCATTTTGCATTCTATCCCTTTTTTTTATAATTGTAAACTGTAAAAATTCAAGAGAAAAAAAGAAAGAAAAGAAAAGAAAAAAAAAAGAAAAAGAAAGAAGGAAGAAGAAGAGAAGACGAGGACCAAACAGCTGACATGTATTCACAGGACCGACGTAGACACCGACGACCGAAAGCAACACCATTTCCTCCTCCCAGAATGGATCCAAATTGTGCTATTTGCCATTCACCCGCAAACATTAGCTGTGGCTGTGAGGCCCAGGGCCTCGAGGCCGCCATCATACACGCCGAGACGAAGATGATGCAGTCTGTCTACGATGATATCAAGTGTGTCTTTTTCTTCTTCTTTTTCTTCTTCTTCTTTATATATATTTCTTTTGCGTGGGAATACTTACCGAAATAGATCGTGGGTGCGAGAGCGAGCCAGAGACTACATTTTGGAATACTTTTCTGTCCTCAAAGACAGGCGGCTTGAGGCTCATGAGGCCAATATGGAGCGGATCAAGTCAAGTGCTGCTCACTTTTATAACATGGTACCCCACCCCAATGAAATTCAAACAGCACAGGTCGCCTTCAAGCATGGCATTGATGAGGATTGGAAGACGGCCGTTCAGAGATATCCCGAGGTCCTCGAGTACTTTTACAGCCTCGTCGACTTTAACATCCCCGGCAATGATGACCCTGCCGTACGGAACCCTCCCCTGAACGCCTTGTCCATCCCACGAAAGGCCAGTCGACGCACCACCATTTCAGGGGCCATGTCGACCGTCCCAGACAGTGCCGCGGGCCCAGCACGCATCTCATACCAACGGGACATTCGTGGACGTACGCCACCGCCGTCAAAGTCCATTACGTCGGAGCGAATGGCGCTCGAACGGCCCGATAGGATGATCATGAACCGTGAGCAACGGGACCTTGAGCACAGGGCTCTTGAGCACCGTTTGGAGCAGAGAATGATGCCTTTAGAGCAGCGTGGACGGCCGCCAGGGCATGAACGGTCCATGGTGACGCTGGACCGTCGTCCATCCACGCGGGATGGGAGGGATGCGAGAGAGGCACGAGATACACGGGACTTGCGTATGCGGGACGCTCACGAGGCGAGGGGTGGGCCTCGGGTGGGACTACGGCGGATGTCACAAACAGTGGGACGGGGTGAGGGTCGAGATATCCGGGCGGATCTTCGAGAGATGCGGGACGCTATGGATATGAGGGGTGAGCATGATCTTAGGGATCCTCGGGGGGATCCTAGGGGGGATATGAGAGACTTTCGAGGCAGTCAACGGGATCCAAGAGACCCAAGAGACCCAAGAGACCCGAGAGATCCGAGAGATCCGAGAGATCCTAGAGACTTGAGGGATCCGAGAGATATAAGGGACATGAGGGACATGAGGGACATGAGAGACCCTCGTGATGAACGAATGGATCCACGGGGTGACCCTCGATTCGCCAGAGATCCCCGAGACCCACGACGCGACCGTAGGGCATCCATGCACAACCCACCCTCATCAGGCCTCTTCCGGTCTTAACCCATTTCTTCCCTCGTTGGCCAATAATACTATATATAGGTAGAGGTATAAACGATTCTTTTTTTTTACAAAAAAAAGGCAATACATACAATAAAAATTCAAAACGAATGCAATATGGTTTCTAAACTATTCCAAGAGAGAAAAATAAAATAAAGGATGAGAGATTTATACACCCTTACATAGTCAGCATGGCTGCAAAGACGGCGACAAGGACAGCACCAATGGAGCCCGTCATAACGGCAGAGCCATTGGGGACAGAGCTGCCAGAAGGCATCGTAGCAGAGCCAGTGCCGCTAGCAGAGCCAGAGTCCGAGCCAGAGTTGGAGCCTGATCCAGAAGATCCAGTGGGCTTAGCTGAGCCCGAGCCAGAGCCAGACACGCTCGCCGTTGCAGAGACAGAGCCCGAGGCAGACACGGAGGACGAAGGCGTCAGAGAGTGCTTTGTCACATTGGCACAGGACAGGTCGTACAGAGGCTGGCTGTTCAGATCAGAGCCAACCAAACCGAAGCTGGGGCTGGGCGTCGTAGGGGCAGCATCTTGGAGAATGTACCACCAGACATTCGTCTCGCCAAAAAGAACACAACCAACATCGTCCCAGTAGGTCTGCGCATCTTGGGGTGAAGCAACGGCATCACCCGACTTGTCACCACTAACGGGCCAACCCGTCTCCGTTATCCAAACGGGCTTACCCTTGGCAGCACTGCTCGTCTCATCAAGAGCATCCTGCAGCAATTTGCCACCAAGCTCAACACCGTTGGGCATGGTGTTCTGGAAGTAGGGGTACGCATCCACACCGAGCCAGTCGACATTGTCAACAACAGGGCCGTTCGTGCCGTTGACCCAAGCCGTCCACGTATCGACGTGGCCAATGGGGGCCTTGTCCCAGGGGGTGCCCTTGATGGCATCACGCACCTGGTTAATGTAGTTGGTAATGACATCAGGGCCGGCACCAACACCAGACTTGTTGAGAATACCCGTGGGCGAAACACGGTACAGATCCTCTGATCCAACAGAAATACCAGCAATAAGAGGAGCCAGGTCGTCGCCGTATTGCTGGATAGCAGCCTTCAAGGCCGTCATCTCGTTGGCAAATGAAGCATCGCCACCAGAGGCCCAGAGACCAAGAAGGAGAGACGTCTTGGTCTTGATAGCAGCAGGAATGGCCGAAATGACATCGCTAGCAGTGCCACCTTGCTAATATTATTAATAAAATTTTTTTTTTCCTTGATGGGAAAATTACTTACCACCATCGTGTACAGGCGGACACTATTAAAGGCTCCGTTGGTGCCGGGGAGATTCTGGGCAGCCTTGAACTCGGCTTCAAAGTTGGCCTGAGTCTTGGCGGAACCGTCCGTGAACGTGCTACCAGAGTTGAATCCCTGGAACGCAGCCATGGCCGAGGGAAGAGCAGCCAGCAAAGCAGCAAGCGTTGAAGAATGCATTTTTTTTGTTCTAGGATGAAATGAAAAGATATAAATCGGGAGTCTACCGGTATAGGACGGGAATGAATGCTTTTACCCAAAAAAAATTTAAAAGTCGTTGAAGAAATGAAGGGAAAAATAGAGAGAGAGCGACTGGTGATGTTCAGAACGAATGAACAAAAAAAGAATGATGCAAAGGAGAAAAGGGAAAAGGAAGATGGCGTTCTTTTAAAGATCTCGGGATTTAATATGTGTAAAAAACCCGCCAAGGATAAAAGGGAGGGAGCAGCACCGTGCGCTTTGTGCTTGGAAATTATGGGTCTCCTTTTTTTCTCTTCATTTTCTTCAACCTTTTACTGCTTCATCACTTTGTGTATGTAATACATAGTACCTTTTTTGACAACTTTTCTACCAGGAGAAGCTCGCATGCCGTTTTAGACACTCTGTCTGTATTTTGGAATGCAAAAAGAGACTCGACGACCCCGAGTCCCCCTTAGCTACGTACATCTTATGTAATACAAGGGTCCTTGCCGCTCGCGTCGATTTTTCCAGTGAGGATTTTTTGTCAAGTTCAATCAACTTGCCACAAGCCTGGTGTACTTTTCAGCTTTGTCTTTGAACACGCTATATATGTAGCACGGAAGGGAATGGTTTGTAAAGCATAGCATCGGCGGATCTTCGCCAAGTAAAAATATGTCTTTACGAACAGCGTATGGCTCCTAAAGTACACTGAAAAGATGCTCTGTTCTACCAAAGAGGTGCTTCCAACACAGCAGAGGCCTACTTTGCACTATATGGCCTCATTCGTATTGAAAGATAAAGAATGGCCGTATAGTGCTTGTGCACTGGTGCAACTCATCCATACCATATTCGTCCCTTTCTTTGCGTAAATTCTTGCCATTGGCTAACAAGACCCGATTGGTTGGTGGATGAAAACCGCCCCTGAAACAGACGCCACTCTGAAACATGAGAACATTGGCGATTATATAATCGCATAGCCGAGCGTTGCACGTGGCACATCGTTGAATTTTTGATGTTTTTTTATTAAATTGAATTCAACTTCAAATTCTGCCTTGCCGACAAGATGAAATCACCTTCATTCCGTTTTTTAAAATTCATACATAACTTCTCTCATTTTTGACTGCAAAATTTTTTTTCTGGAGGCCAGGAAGAACTGTTAAAAATAGAACGTTGCTTCCAAACCAAAAACGGGATGCATAAATACGAACATCTCCATTTTTTCATCCCAAAATTTATACACCGAGTCTACACCGTATGAACCTTCTAAGGTACCGACTATATCAACTTTTTTTGGGTGATCATATGTAGCTACCTCATACCTGTATGGCTTTTATGGCTTCCAATTAGTAGTAAGAATACATTAAATTTAGCCTAGTCGTCTTCACTATCTTCACTATCCGTAGGATATCTACTACGCCTTTTTCTTACTTCAACATGGCGCAAAGGATGGCGAACTAATTTTTCATCTTCACCATCTCCACTATCTTCGCTATCTAGTGGGTTTCTATATTTCTTCTTTTTTTCAGTATGATGCGCAGGCTTTTGGGCTGGGCTTCCATCTCTACCGACTTTTTCTCCAATACTAGATGCAGGCTCACGAGCGACGCTCTGGTAGCCTTCTTGCGTTAGGGAATACTTTAAGCCAGCATGTCTAAACTTATAAACCATTTGGGAATCAGTCCAATACTTTACTGCAAGCTCTGCTGTATTCCTTCCGGTTGAATCTTCTCCAAAATTTCTCACAGAGGGAAAGCTATATTCTTTGTTAATAAAGTTACAGCAAGATATAAACATACAAATAATCTTTTATCTTATTTACACGTTTTGCAAATACAGCCAAGGGGGTAAGCTCTTCTATTATAGTGTAGTTGTATTGTGACGATATCGCATTTTTCGCACGTTAGAAGGAGATGATTTACGTCCATTATTGAATTTGTAAAGAAACCTTTTTGGAGAGATGTCAGGGCATATACATACAGGGCATATACATACAAAGAAGGTGCTTTATAAGTAATACCGGGCCTATGTATGATTGAAGATGTTGAGAGGCAAAATCATACTCTTACAGTAAAATCGATTGGCAAGGGCACCACCTACACAAAAGCAGCCAGATAGCCACCTTTTGCCCCTCGAAAAATCATCACCAACTAAATCTCTTTTAATCATAGCCTCTTACACGTTTTATTTTTATTGTGAACAATTCTGTATTATAAATTCTTTAACTTTGGTGTTCTCGAGATAGCTCTCCATCTTGTCAAAAACCCTCCTTTCCTTATCCCCGTTATTCTTTCATCAAGTCACTTGAGCGAATCGGTTCAGTCCCGCATTGTGTACCATTTGAAATATTTGATGTTACAATGCATTTAAAACACCCAGGACAGCTATTATGATACTTTATCCATCGACGAAGCTTGGCGTAACAAAATAAATGTCCACATGGAAGTAGTAAAACATCTTCATCATCATTTATGTGGCTTTGACAAAAAGAACAATAGTTGTCCACTTCTGATGATTTGATTTCGCCATACTTCTTTGTTTCAATTCGGTCCAGAATCCGATCTCCAACTGCAGTTTTTTCGGATCTTGAAAAAGCTATGTTATTAAAATGTGCTTCGGACTTTCTGAGACTGTCAACTTCACTCCGCCAATGTAGGCTTCTCACATCATCCTTCTTAATGGTATACTTTTTATTCCCAGATTGAAAAGTATAATCTTTGATCCCAAAGTATGAGCGTGTCAAATCCTCACAATTAGATTTAGATGTCTTAGTGTGGAACTTTGACTCATTGCAGACTTCAAACTAACATTTCATTAATACAAAGCTGAAAAAAGAATTAAAACATACACTTAAATATCTATTAGTAAAGCATTTCTTGCATTCTTTATCTATAAGCTGTTTTGGAGACGCTGTAGACACATAATTTAGCTCTAGGTATAGCTTAGTGCAACTGTCACAGCGAATAAGTAGATGATTTGGCATTGTTTAGTTTGTAAAAAAAGAAATGTGTACAGTATCGCTTTGAGTAATCGCGATGCGCTTCCGTATCAAATAGTTTGAGAGAAAAGTTCTTCTGACGCCTGAAAAGAATTATTGCTGGCGGTACAGGTAGGCGTGTCTGCCTTCTACTATTTCCTATTTCATTAGGTAGGCTAGATAGTTATATTGGCCGTATGTTAGTAAGGCAGAATGACAAGAAGGTTCTATCTAAGAGCAGGCAGGTAGCCAAATCACACTGGAATTACAATAGTAAGAGAACATACCCTCAAGGACGCAGCTTATATTTTGTTCCACATGTCAGATCCAACTTGAGCGAACGGGTCAATTATGGATTTATTGGTCAGCTCCTCGTACCACGCACTACCTTACCTCCAACTCCAAAGCTCTAATCAAGTCTTTTAGGGAAATCTTCCCCTCCGTACACTCTTCGCCCGTCAAGATCCTTTTGGAAACAATATCTTTATGACATAAAGGGCAAGTATTTTGGTCTCCTATCCAAGGGATAATTTTCCTGGCACAGAAAACATGGCGGCACGGAAGAGGTATAGCTATCTCTCCTTTTTTGAATTCCTCTTGGTAAAAAGCACAATTATCCCCCGCTATGCAATCCTTTTCAACATCCTCAAATTTTTGCTTCTGAAGACGGCTTAGGATTTTTTTTAGGAACAGAATTTTTTATACTTTTACAACGGTTGACTGCATTTGATGTCATATTAGCTGGGATGATATTAGATAGATAAATGTTTATTGCCTGTGGTGCTTCCTTGGTGATGGTAGCTTTAGACTAAGTTTACACATAATTTGAGACAGATAAAAAGACTGAATCTGTGACGGTGACGTCCACGGAGCCGAGAAGTCTAATAAACACAATTAGCCTGGTTCTCTGAACGAGATTTCTATGAGGAGAGAAGGAGAACAGAGACGGGCAGATTGTGGTTATTACAAGCCGTGTGGGCCTGGTCCAAAATTGGACGGTGTGACGAGAAAGCAAACGGACGGTTGTGTGTGTAACCTCAAGGGTCACGCGACGAGGGCCGGGCACGGCTGGCAGCTCGGCCCGTGACAGAATCGCCAAAAAACCTTGCCCTCCGACCTCCAATCTTGATGGGGCCTTCTTCTCCAATAAATCCTTTCATCCATTCATGTGTTTTTTTTTTTTTTTTTTTGTGATAAGTTCCCCAAGCTGCTGTAGCTGGAGATATAGACACATGATCCAGCGCTACCACAAAAGCGCTAGAAGTGCCAACCGAGAGGGTAACCATATAGCCAAAACCGAGAGATAACATAGAGATGATGATGATGGGAGTGATACACAGTAATGGTCGCCTTTTTCGCCGTTTCGTAATCTTGTTTTAGTGAGTGTGGATGCCTTCGGCCAGGTCGTAGTAGCCAAAGAACCCCTGCTGCTTAACCCATTGCACGACCAACGACGCCATGTTTGAGCGTCGTGTAGCTGCATCGATATCGGGCAGACTGCGAATGCGGAATCCGATGGATCGAAACAGCTCTTCTCTAGCTGTCGCATAATTTGGACACGTAGCTAACACATGGAGAGGAGTCTCTCATGCGCCGCAGCTACACCTGGCTGACTCCTCTTCTTCAAAGACAGGCACCTTTCTGGTGTGCAGATATCCGCGCATTCCAATGTAGCCTGTGCGGATTTGCGTCACCATGCTGCTTCGATGCTTCGGCAGGCCAGCATGCCTGGCCTTGAAACTTTTCTCATCTACAAAGCGTAAGTTGCCCACGTATCTTCTGTGCCTTGAAAGCTCCACTGGAGCCCGTTTTCGCTACTCCAAGAGTGCCCGCGCCTCCGATGTCTCGCCATTTAGCCACTCGACCGTCCATGCTTCCCGCTCATTGCATCGGTCCTCCCATTGGGGCCACGACCGTCCAGGACGGCTGTGTTCGAGAGGCCTGATGATCCTTTCAATTGTTCCTCGAATATAATCGTCGTGCATTGTGTTTTTCTCATTGAAGTCCGCACAAATCTTGTTAATGTATAATTCGAGTGGAAGGACACCAGCCTCTGCTTCCAAGGAGGCGATGGGCGTGGATCTGTATGCCCCGAGAATCAACCGCAGTGCTTTTGATTGCAGCGGTGCCAATTTGCCACACACTTTGGGCTTGCGAGGGTCATGCCATACCGGGGCGCCATATACAATGACTGTTCGTAGACATGTTAGATACAGCTTCCTTGCGGTTGCTACATCAGGACCCCATGCAGATGCCATCAGTCGGAACAAAATAAGGTTTTGAGTAACCATCTTGGCTTGTTGGGATGATATTACATAGTCGTAAAATGGAGGGGTATCAGTAATGTATTATCCACCTAGGCAGGCAGGTGACTAGAGGAGTTAATATAGGTATAAGACGTCAATACAAAATTCATTGGGCCTCGTGGAGTGGAACTAGGAATAACTAGCTAAAATAGAACGGACAAATGGTATTATAGTTGAAACGTTAAAAAAATGGACAAAGGTTACCTCAACAATTTCTGATTGATGCGGACGCTGTCCATATTTTGGATGCATAGATAGAGACTGAATTAACTCTGACTTCTTTCCTAGGCACGTATCCTTGCTTTGCAAATTCACACCAGTGAGCACGCTTCGTGACAACCTGTACCTACGCTTTTAATGCTTGGTTGTTTATTATATTCAAGTAGAAATGCTAGATCAGCTATCATATATTATATTTTTATTTTATATCAATAAAGAGGGCCTCATAAGAGCTAGCAGTTTTTAACATTCGTTTGCTCCAAGTTCTTATAGTTGAGTTGTGGCAAGATGTATTTCATACCACTATGCACAAACTCGTACTTGCGGTAAGATTCGTTGTAGAGACGACTATGTAGACTATCTTTGCTTAGTGGGCGCTTTTTCGTTTCGAACATATCGATGGGGCAGAAAGAAAACTAGTTCGTTAATAATGGTTGGAAAATAGAGTGAACTTACACATAATTTGTCAGCAGATTTGCATTTAGTGCACACTTTTCCCTTGAAATCGCTATCGTCCGTGTATTCTGGCCGCAATTTATATTCGACAAAGAAAAAGGAAGGCATAGATATTAGGTAACACTATCGTCATGCTTACACTAGGTAGGCATTGTATATGAAGAATGGAGGAAAAAGTCCAATGTATGATGTAGTGTCATTGGACGGAAATAAGATACATGTATTAGTGCTCCAAAAAGATGAAACAAGGAAATATCACTGTGCCAAATAAGCACAATTATACAGATACCTGCCTAGTCTGGGTAGCACCCAGACCCGCTAGCCCACGCCGGCAACCTACGGTTGACTTGACTTGTTGGTGTTTTGGCGCTTACTGGCCTGCGGGTCAAAAGGACGAAGAAACTAGAAATAAATAAATAAATTACGGTATGGATCACCATATCATAGTGTACATCTTTCCCTCAGTATCTAAAGTAGGTAGGTAGGTAAAAAAATATGCTTGAAGGAGGGCGTCTTGATCTATGATACAAAAATCTTATAAGATTTATCGGCAAACTTTCTCGATTGCAATTGGGACAAAAGTTTTCAGAAGCGCTGTCGTTTTAATGCAACCAGCATAGAACAGATGCTTGCACTTGATTGGCATGATTAGATCACCACAATGTATTTTGTTACCACAAAAGCAATTCGGTTTATCATTTTTCATATATTTTTCGGTTTTGATCGAATCTAGCATCCAGTCTGGGACAGGATTGTATTGGCTTATGGGATCTATTGCCGAGTCTTGAAGTGAATGTCATATCGTTCAGAACATGAATTTCGAATTTATATGCTTAAAGATGATAATGGATTGACCCATTACGGATAGGGAGGCATGATGTAAAGATGCCATTAAAAGCGTGCCCCCATAGATATTATCTTTTACAGTGGAGTGAAAGCAGCTTTTACCAAAAAAAGCACACGATAAGTCTAATAGCTTTTATGTGAGGATAGAAGAAATATGGATATTGGTAAGAAGAAAGGAAATTTCTGGCAAAGTCATGCATTAGGTTAGTAGGTATCTTACATCATAGCATTGGTCTACAAATCAAGACGGGCAGAGCATGACAAGATCTAATAATGTCCCAAAAGATAATGTATTGATCACTGAGCTGATTATTTCCACCTCCTTGTTGCATCGCCCAATGGAGTATTACACATATTGAGAATTTGAGAGGCATGGCAGCACAGCTCCGAGTGGTCTACGGGTTATCATCTCTCTGAGACTCTCGAACGACATCACATGACATTCATCGCCGTACCGGACAAAGTACCGCGACTCGGGCCTCGACGATCCATCGAGGACAATTTCACGAAAAAAACCCTTGAAAATACATACAAAATGGACATTTTCTCGTCCAGGGCCTTGGGACGGCCTAGTTTTTATCTCGTGCTGGCATGTCTGGTCTTTTTCATTCAGCACGTGGCGTCGTCAAGCGTCGACAACTTGAATGACCGTCTTCAATCGTGTGATATTGTGCAGAAACTAGGCCAGGAGAAGCTGCTTCGGCACGGAGACGGCCATGAGACATCGTCGACGATGTCCAAGCTGTTTTCTGTCCTTTTCCCCGGCAGTCCGGCTGTAAATGCCCTACTGGCAACCCTGTACATTTCAGGGCCTCCCAACTTATTGCTTGCTCTATGTCCCACCAATATAGATCCGGCCTCGCTCTCTGTCATGGTGGCCTTTGCTGTTGGTGGACTGCTGGGGGACACGCTGTTCCATCTTCTGCCTGAGATCTTTATTGGCGAGGATGACGAACGAGAAAACAGGGCCCGTCTTGTTCTCGTGGAGCCAAACCGTAATCTAGTGCTGGGCCTAGCCATTCTTGTTGGGTTTCTGACGTTTGTGGCCATGGACAAGGGTCTTCGCATTGCCACCGGCGGTGCCGGACACAGCCATGACCATGCTGACGCCCACCGACATGAAGCCACCACGTCTTCGTCAGAACCAGTTGCGAGTACAGCCGTGCAGAGGCGAAAGACGGTGCAAGAGGAGGGCACGAAGGTGTCCAAGGAGGCGTCTGATGGAAAACAAGAACGCGAGGTGAATGCTAGTGTGCAGTTATCTGGCTATCTCAATTTAATGTGCGTTGCTTCTATGTGATGGCACGGTTTTTTTAACAATAGTGCTGATTTTACGCATAACATTACAGATGGACTGGCCATGTCGGCGTCGTTTTACGCGTCTCCGACAATAGGCGCCACCACTACAGTGGCAGTTTTCTTTCACGAAATCCCACACGAGGTTGGCGACTTTGCTCTTTTGGTGCAGTCTGGCTTTTCCAAAAAAGCAGCCATGGGCGCACAGTTTGTGACGGCCATTGGGGCTCTTTTGGGCACGATCATTGGCATTGCCGTCCAGGAACTGGGCAGTGACAGTGCAGAGACGCCTCTCGCCATGGATACCCTTTCTGGCATTGGAAGCGGGCTGTTTGGCACGAGTCTCACATGGGGCGACCTACTTTTACCCTTTACGGCTGGTACATTTCTCTACGTTGGAACGGTGGCTGTCATTCCGGAACTTCTTGAGACGAGTTTGCAAGGAAGTAGTAAAATGAATGAGCTGCGGAAAATGACTGTTCAATTTGGCGCTATTGCTGCGGGCGCTGGCATTATGTTGTACATTTCATGGCATTAGAAATCAATTTACATACATACATCCCACTGCACACAAGATGAGTCAAATATGTCGGTCCATCTTTACCATTTTCACGAGATCGAAAGACGTCATTTCATTGCATTATAAATACATTCGAGACAAGGAGTAAAAAACAGGAGAAAAAAGAAACTCCGAATCAAAATCCACGTGGAAAGAGAATAAGCCGTTAAGAAGCGAGCCTTTCCCGTTCGCTATTTCTTGTCGTTAAAGGCAAGTTTCGAACAAAAACTTTTCGCAGTGGGCTCGGATCGACGGCGAGAATAAGACGAGAATTACCAAATCAAAACCACAATTGTGGACAAAATAACACTTTACCTGCCTTTAAAGTTTAGAGCTTTTGAGCTACCCACAATTAATAAAAGAAAAAGTTTTCAAAGTCTGTTCCATGATGAGGCACCTCTTTGGATGGTGATGAGAGAAGGCCAAAGTATTTCAGTGAGATGATTCTGTTGGTGTTCCCTTCGAATGGGTGAAAGGATTCCCTAAACTTCATCTGGAAGATTTGAAGATGATCAGAGTGGACAAGTTCCAAAGCGCAAAAAAAAAAAAGTGCACTACTACTATGTATAAAAATAGAACAAAGCGGCACTGATTTTTCCACTCCCCATTAAAAATCTCGAAGGGCTTCGAAGGGACATTGACCCACATGAAATGAATCATACACAACCATTGCTCGAGAAGACATCGTATGCAGTCCCTTGATTTATAATGGAGTGCTGCTGTAAATAAATAAATAAATAAATAGAATGGGTCCCGGCTGCTCCGGAGCGCTCGTTCCATCGCATAACTTGTCTTCATTCTTGTCCACAATGAGGGTGTACATTGATCATCACACGCCGAATTCCGTGTATAACGCTGGCCATGCCATCTCAGGCTATGTACGCGTCTGTACACAAAAAGATATCTTTTTTGATGCCATGGAAATTGTATTTTCTGGCATGTCAAAGGTCCGCACTGATTCATCTGGGTTCCCCGTCTATTCACGTCATATATTCCTAAGGATTCCCATGCCCAATATTTCTGCACATCTCCCTAGGGACAACGTCTTTCTTGCACACACAGAATACAGAATACCATTTACATTTGTCGTACCCTATCATTTAAGCTCTAGTGCCTGTCGGCACCCGGTCGATGCCCCAGGCGTGACTGAGCGCCACACGGCCCTGCCACCCACCCTCGGTGCTTCTTCACATGCAGATTCGGCAAGCGGGCAGCATGACGATATGGCGCCACCATCCGTCTGTGTCGAATATTCCATACAAGCCAATGTCTTTTCTGCAGGGGACAAGGACAAGACGGCAAAAGGCCACCATAATAGCATCCTCAAAGATATCCATCCAGTTCGAATTCTTCCTCCCTCGGCTGCCTTGCCCACAGTGTCCAGTCTAATGAGGAATTCAAATATGCACTTGTCCACGACGAGAAGAATCCAAAGAGGACTTGTGGTAAAGTCGACGGTAGGTACAATCACTGTCTCGGCCTTGTCGTCCTCATCGCCAGAGACTGCAGCTACACTCGACTCAGCCCTCTTGCCAACTCCTATTGTGCTACGGCCGAATGGCCAAGATGCAGAGCTCACGAGTGTTGCCCTCCGACTTGAGTTTACGCCAGAGAGAGCCAACATTGCGCCGCCCGTAGTGTCCCATTTGTCCCTAAGGCTATATGCATACACATATGGCAGTGCCAAGGGCATGAAAAATTTCGCTGGCCAGAGCGAACTATCCACAAAGGAAGAGCGCCCACCAGATGCTCACACATCCTCTGTTGGTCTGTATTCGGCCGATCTTTTTGGTGTCCAGTGGAGCTCTCGTATTGGCACTTCGTCCACAGAAAAGGACGGCGCCTGTGGGATCGTGTATGATTCAAACATTGTGATTCCTGTGCAATTACCGCTGAATAAACGATATATTGTGCCATCCTTTTATTCTTGCATTGTGTCAAGGTCTTACACGGTGCAGGCCACCGTCACATTGTCCCCTGGGCCTCAAGGACCGTCGTATGCAAACACAAACTTATCCGTCACAATCCCACTGCAAGTTGTTGTGCCTGGGGATATCACACCAGAAAACGGGGGTCCAGAGACACTACCAACATTTGAAGAAGCGTTGTCTTCGCCGGAAGCAGAGCCCCGTGAAGATTTTTCACGAAGGAACAGCTTTTCCTCTTTGCCACAATACACCGAAGCCTAATTACTTTCGTTCTTCTATCCTTACGTCTTAATATTAATATAAAACATAATTTCTGAGCTATCACAGTAGACCCCGCGGTGCCAGCCCCTCTGTAGCAGTGTGACGTATGCATGGGATTGTGCCTGTATTGAGCGTTGGGCTGGCACACTTTTTTTATATTTTGCACACTCTTTTTTTTTTTTTTTTGCCACCTCTCTGGGTTCGCGGCCTGGAGAGGTGGCTCTACGACTGTTTTCCTGATAGTCAAGGCCGTATTCTTCTCTTTCCTTGTGAGGCCAACCAGGCAGACCCGCCTTGACCTTGACACTTTCAGCATTAAGAGACAGCAAAATGAGTGAGCTCATCTTTGATGCAGAGAGCATGTCTGTCTCAAAACCCTGTTGAGGCAAGTCTTTAGATGGGAAATGGTCGATGAAATGATACCGCAAGCACAAGGGGTCGTCTTGGTTCAGCATCAAAAGGAATGTCCCGATGCGATGTAACCGTACCTCTCTCCAAACGATACCGTGTAGTTGTACTGTTGGCAGAGAACCTAGGATATGGCCTCCTCATCTATATTGCCTCCTCATCTATATTGCCTCTCTGCTATGTGCATACTTATGGACTATGTCCTTTGCTGCATCATACGAGTACTCCCCTGGACCCTGACACTAGGCACCTTCAACTTACAATATGTATTGATTGTGTCGGATGCCGGCTTCTCAATGCACTGTTTGATGTAAAATGCAGCATCGTTCTCATTACAAAGAACCGACTTGACATTCTGGCGGGTCTTTCACTTCTCCTGAAGGTGCAAAAAGCCTCAAATACATAGCATCCGCATTTTGCTGAAGGCTCCACAACGATCCTTCAAAAAGTCTGGACGTTTGCTACTTTTTTAAAAAATTAGAACATTTAATAAATTTCAGTTTTGAGCTCTAGTAGAACTCATCGTCCATTTCTTCATGAGCCCATGTTGTGGTGAGTAAAAAGTGCTGTTGATGACAAAATTTGCTTGTCACCGTACACCAGTACGTAATCCGTAAAATCGCTTAAGTCACATGACTGCGCATTACCACGTGACCGACGCGCTCCCGAAATCCCATCTCCCACCAAGAACAACGAAAAAAGTGCTCTTTTGAAAGGGTTCCCGTGGCCAAAATGTCGAGCCATTCAAAGTACAAGGAGGAGCAGGTGCTCATTATATGCCCTGGGAGCCAGACAACCATGGCGCAGCTGGGGTGCTCGGAATTGACGCCTCCAATGTATCGTCTTCCCACGCGAATGTTTCTCGACGAAGAAAGCGGCAAATGGAGGCCGCACCGGACGTACAAGCGCAAGAAAACAACCACAGACGGCCCTGGGGACGCATCGGCGACGGGAAAGCCGCAGGACGAGTGGGAATACGTTGAGGATGCAGTGTCTGAGGAGGGGGCAGTGTATCCTTTGGTGGGGGGTTATATCGTCCATATGGACGCCCTTTTGGCCTTTTTAGAGCACGTGCACAGTCTCCTGACGAACGTGTACCATACCACGCCCATTACCTTGATGGCGTCGCCCCAGTGGACGCGTCCAGACTGCGAGAAGATTGCTGCGTATCTCTTTGAACAAACACGCACGCCATCTCTCTGCATGGTCAACAGTGCCATTGCGACGCAGTACGGCATCAAGTGGCCCAATGCCACCATAGTAGACATTGGCTTCGAAAAGGTGGACGTCTCGTGCGTTTACGAAAGCCGTCTTGTGGCCCAGACAGAGGTAGGCTATGCTGGCGAGGCCCGGCTTTCAGAACGGGCTATTTCTGGTGGCGAGGTCTTTACCCGTCGTCTGGAGACGCTTCTTAAGGGCCGCTTTACCTACGACATGGCCGAAAAGCTCAAGCACAGCCCCATTTGCGAGGTTCTTCCCTATGCCCCTGCAGAGCCACTCCTCATGGAACTGCCCAAAGACACGTCCCTGGCACCTGCTGCTGCTTCTGTTGACGAAGCGGCGACATCCAGCAATTCTGTAGCTAGGGCTCCGGCTGCGCCACTGGCTGATGACGACGTCGTGGCTGAAGACGTGCCGGCAACGGAAGATGGCGTTTTGGACGTTGCTGGCATTGTTGCCAGTGGCCAGACAAAGGAGTTTCTGGCAAAAAAGGACAAGGAGAGGACCGAAAAGGGCCGGTTTGCCAAACGGACTAAAGAAAAGGAGCCGGAACCAATAAAACCTGCCCGTCTTCCCAACGCCAAACGGGCACGCATTATCTTTCACTATGAAGAGACTGTCGAAGATGACTCGCCCGAGGGGCCCTCCGGGAAGTCTGCAGAAAAAACGACCGAAAAGACCTCAGAGAAGACTGCAGACATCTCCAGTAATGCAGATGCCCCCCAAAACGACGAGGAAATGGCCGAAGACGTCCCTAATGAAGCATTTGTGGATAAGGAGGCCCAGATGGGGACGGTCGCCATACCAGATGCTGAGCAGACGCCCCGCTACAAGCAAGTTCGTCGCCCCATTGAGGTCGGTCTCGAACGGTTTACCTTTGCAGACCGCATCGAAATTGACCGCATTGCGGATGCCATCTACCGCACCGTCCAGAGCCTTGAAAAAGGCCACATGCGTGCTTCTTGCTGGGACAGCCTCGTTTTCGTTGGCAACGGAAGTCGGCTGCGTGGACTGCGTGAAAACATCTTGCAGACGCTCGAGGCACGCTACATTGTCACGCCGCCGGCCTCCACCTTCATGTCAGAGATGACAAGTGTCATGGGGACGCCCATGGGATCACAGACACCCCTAGGAGCCGCCTATGGCTCGCCTTCTGGCCAAATTTCCCTGCCTCCACCACCGTCTGGCGGCTTGAACCCGCTCCTGCAGGCAGCCACGACAGCGTCCATGGGCCAATACATGATGGATACATTCCACCATGGGCCCACGCAAACACCCACGTCCATTAAACTGGCTGTAATGCCGACGTATCTGAGCGAATGGACAAAGAATGGCTTTGAAGAAGTCATGTTTCTAGGGACACAGGTGGTTGCCCGTCTCGCCTTTTGCGTACACAATGCCGACCAAGAAGTCCTGCGCCAAATGAGCTTGAGCCGAGTGGACTACAATGAAGTAGGACCCAAGGGCATCCGCAAGCTCAGCATGCTATCATAGCTATTTTTTCTCTAATAAATTATACAAATGGTGAACGCCTACTTTTATTTGCGTATACCTATGTGCTATTCTAAAGAACTAGGGGTTGTTCTTCAGTGAATCTCTCAACATGGTTATGATTTTGTGCGGTAAATCGAACAAAGGCTTAGCATATTACCCGAGCAGCAATGCCAATCTCATTTTCATGGGGCAGACTTCATCCTTTGCAGTGGAATTTTTCAAGTTGTCCTCCCTTATAACCTTTTATTTGCATATAGGGCAAGTATTCGATAAAGGTAGCCAGCTAACAATGCATTCTTCGTGAAAGATGTCCTTCTTGTAGCGCGAACCCCCGCACCGGTTGATTTATAGCCTCATTCAACTCACCAATGCTTTCGACATTCTGAAGCAGTCCCCATAGAGCAACAGCATGGCTCCGCATCCTATTCCTCATATCTGGGCTCAAATTATAGAAGGGATCAATGCTGGCATCACCAATCACACTCAGAAAGAGGAGAAAAGAGGAGAAAAAGGAGTAGTTCTGCCCCGTTTTGGGTACTTCTGCCCATAGTCAATCTAAATGTTGTAGTCGCTTTATCCTTTATAAATATTAGAGCGATTCGAGCCAAGAAAGAGCATGAAATTTACCCTACCTCTATATCTGTACTCCCACAGTTACTGCACGAAAGTTCAATCCTTTCTATAAAATGGCAGTTGCCTTATTTCTGTGGTCATTACAAATATGATGGTGAAGTCTGACCACTGGGCCTTTGTGACTGCGACATGATCATTTCTAGATCTTTTATGAAGTACCAAGAAGACCTTTAGGCACCAGCTTATAGAACAATGAGACCTCACCTAATATTTGTCTTCCTACAATATGCACCTTCAGGGTGTCATAAAATTCGTACCATAGGGCCAATTATAAAGCATAGAGGCAGCATAAGAAGGGAGGATATGTGATAGTGCTTCATGGCCAAAGATTGAGTGTTCCATGGAGTTGCAAGTCCGCGAACCTAAGGGGTACGGACTATTGTAGACCTAAATAAGAGGTTTTTCTGAACGAGTCCTTTTATTTATCTTTTTATACTATTTCCAGAACTACCTAAGGGCTGTTTTTCTTCTGTGGATCCGTCAACTTGGCCTTAATTTTGTGTGGCAAACCGAGAAAGGGCTTCGCATGTTTTAACAGCGATATAAGTCTCATTTTCATCCTCTCAGAACTAGTCTGTAGGCAGATTTCGTCCTTTTCACCGGCATTGTTCAAGTCAGCCTCCCTTACAACCTCCCTTCTACATACGGGACAGGTATTTGATGTCGGTAGCCAGCTAGCAATGCATTCTTCGTGAAAGGCGTGGAAGCAGTGGAGTGGAATCACGGTAGAAGATGGCTCAAATAAATCTTTGCATATTTGGCATTCCTTGTCCTCAAACTGATGCCCAACATCCTTGAACTTCATTCGCTTCAATTTTCTAGTCACATCATTCGAAATGCCTCTTTGCTGTGGTTCAAAATCCTGAGTAGCTTGCTGTAGTGCTTCACTCAAGTCATCAAAGCTGTTGGCATTCTGAAGTAATCTCCACAGAACAGGGGCTAGACTCAGCATCTGATCTCTCACCTCTGGGCTCACATTCTGAAGCGAACCGGTTCTTGTTTCATCAATCGCACTCAAAAAATTGAAAAATGGGAGGAGTTCTATTCCATTTCCGGTATTATAGTTCCTATTCAATCTGAATGTTGTAACCGTCTCTTCCTTTGCAAATATTAGCATCATTTCAATCGAGAAGAAAACATTCACTATACCTCGATGTTTGTACTCCCACAGTTATTGCATGTAGCTGGCAATGGGACACCCTGTTCAATCGTTTGTACAAAATGGCAGTTGTGGCATAAGGCGACAAGGTCTCTTGACGTAGTAAATGGTCCTTCCATTAAGTTCACTTTTTTATGAAAGCAATAGAGAGGTGTGAGAGAATAAACGGCACCTTCTACAATAAGAGCCCATCACGAGGAGTTTATAATGGAAGATTATGATGAGTACAGCCTTGTTTCTTTCGTCATCATGCTCATAATGGTGAATTCTGACCACTAATAAAGGCCCTCGGTGTCTGGACATGATCATTTCTAGAGCCTTATTCAGGTCAGAACTCTTTCTAGGCACCAGCCACTGCACCATACGGAAAGTTGGGAGGTATGATGTTAGAGACGGCTTAATACATTTGTGTTTCATGTCCCAAGATTCCCAAAGATTAGGCCTTTTGTGGAGGCAAAAAGTTGCAGAACT
This sequence comes from Chrysosphaeria jannelii, assembly GCA_020002325.1. Classification (NCBI taxonomy): domain Eukaryota; kingdom Fungi; phylum Ascomycota; class Sordariomycetes; order Ophiostomatales; family Ophiostomataceae; genus Chrysosphaeria; species Chrysosphaeria jannelii. Next base: position 27,315 of record JAGKRY010000107.1, on the reverse strand, counting down.
ATTGAATATGCAGTATTAAGAGCCCAAATAATAAGCTTCTCTAGACGAGTTTTTCTCTCTACAAGTACTCTCTTTATAATTTCTAGCTGTTCGGCAAAATCTACTCGTTTGAAAACTTGAACAATGATGCAACATTTATTTATACGATGCAACGACTGCTTCTACATGCAAATGGAACTTTGTTATTCCGAAAAAGATCCCTACAGCACAATCAAAGACCGTACGTGCTACAACTGCCAGTCTCAGGACATTATCGTGAGTCTTGCTCTTTCTCTTTCATAAAGTTTATTATCATATTAATAACACTTTTAGTTTGCGGCCGTTTTTGAATCTAATCTCAAGATAAATAAAATTAAGGCTCCACTTTACGTTCCAGTGCAATCCGTGAAAAGCACTGCTTATGGCATATGGCCATGCGTTTATGTCTTTAATGGTTATAAGTATATCGTCCACTATTATGCATTCGTAAATTTTTTCTGGAAAAGAGAACATGACATGCTCAATCCTAACAGAACAGATCTCCAAGGAAACCCAATTGGTAATCGAACTACCGTACCCGAGGACACTCTCAAAAGGATTATAAAACAAAGGTTCAAAAATATTCACGAAACAGTAAAATATGACAGTATTGAATGCGGGGTATGCTATGAGGAATTCAAACCGAATGACTACATCCTTCCTATCCCTTGCTATCATTTATTTCATGTTCATTGTGTCCGCCAGCATATTAAAAAGAATAATTCGTGTCCAATTTGTAAAAAAGTTGCCGTTTCGGAGGGCATCTTAACATCACAGCACAAGGGTGAAGGCATCCTCCTCTATGATCTACGCGATGCTAAACCTGAGAAAAGGTAGAAAACACAATGGATGGAATGGTAGGATCATCTTTAAAGTGGAAGGCAATAAAGTAGGTAGACCTATATAACGGACCACCGGCGGAATGATTTTGATGATGGCAAGTAATTTTCTTTGATAAATTCGATGCTCTTTCTAGAAATGCATTTCTTTCTCTTCCTCTTGATATCCCTTTTTTTCTACTTTTGCTCCATTTGCTCTTTTGTCTCTTTTCCCATTCACTTCCCACGTGACTTCCCATTTAAAATGCCTGCACCTTTCAGGGTAAGATGCTATAAGAGGCTAGGTAGTCGGTTTAGCCTTTTATAACATCTCCGTGAGTAGGTAGCCATTACTGCCTTATATGTCTAGAAGATGATACCGTAAGAGTAGTAATACCTGAACTAATTCTTGGCCTTTCGGCCAATAAGAGCCCATGTGATATTAATGAGATTATGAAAAAAACGCTCGACGTGGCAGTATTATAAGCCACAAGCAGGAAAGACTTTCAAGTTCTGGCAGTTGCAAAAATGGTTCACTATCTTCTGATAAGGTTCTATTACTGTTCTAACATGGAGCTTCAAGAAATTTCACATTGATAAAACGCCGAAAAAAACTTTCGGACGGTGCAGCCAATGCAATAGTGAAAGAACACGGGTCTGTAAATCCTTTTTTAAGGGAATATTTACTAACAAAAAAGTTTTCAACAATTCGGGAGAACTATCTTAATCCTCTTCATGTAACAATTCCTTATATTGTGAAGAAAATGGTTGTAGATATTCGTTCCGAGCTGTCTTACATACTCTAGGAGTACAGAGTATATAGCCCATAACCATCAAGTTAAAGAATTAGAATGGAAGACGCTATCTGAGATGAGAAATGGAGAGATGAAATTATTGTCTATCCTACATGATATTTTTGATCGTCTTAAAAAGCAAAAGTATGGAGCTATTCATGAGAGCCGGAAAGGAGACAATACTAGCTGCCCTTCATACTATGATATATTTGAGAGTGGTGTTTATTCTTCCTACTCCGTGCGGCATTTAATCTGCGATAAGGGTCTCCGTAAATGGTTCCAAAGAAAATCCACTTGCCCATTATGCAAGAATTATTTCGGGACCTCACCAAGGCGAAGATAAAAAGGGAAAGCCAGATGTTAGATCCATAGGGTTCCACATTGGGGGAAAAATTGGAAAACGTTCACAGAATTGATGTAGGAAGGGTGCTGTATGGCTACCATTGGCTAAAAGGTACCATATCACAGAACAACGGGGGTATATGAGGAGCTATGGAAAGAGAACCATGGAGGATGTAGGTCTACATACCTAGCTTTACGGACTATAAATTGAGAAACGATATTATAAATGATATATAAAACAAAGCAGGCTATAATTACCTGTGGCTATTCCATAGGGGGATAGTGTCAACACAGGTCAGAGTGATGTTTGGAGACCCAAGTGACGGCCATCACTACATTATGATGAGCTTTTCTAGCTATCCGCGATCATAAGCCCCCATTTAGCAGTGGGTGCCGTCCTTGGTCCTACTAGAAATGACGTTTCTTCACTACTCGGTAGAGTAAACCGCCTTGCCGAATGATGCGTTATATGGAGGTGCATAACTTGATATGGAGCTGGAAGCATTTCTTTGAGTTTCAAGAGACTACCATTTGATAACACTCATACTATTTGGAGGAAACATTCCATAAGTATACGGCTGCTCCGTACCATTCCCGGACGGTATCAAAATCTCACTTTTGTCATGTACCTGACAAATGTTATGTGAAAGTTTTTTTAACAACAGCATAGACGATTATTGAATAAATCGGTACTTTATGCTGGCATCCCATCTCAAGATTGTCTCCAACAGGAAATACAGAGGGGTAAATAATCTCCTATGCACGGGATCTCACCATTAAGAAATCAAGCAATGATTGAAGAAAAGAAGACTGATTATTCAGGAAAGGCATAGTCATTTTAGCAATAAATAAAGCTCATCTTTGTAGGTAGATAGAGAAAATGACCTGTAGCATCCCGATGTGATAGTATCAACGGGCAGATCATGCCCGTGCCAGAAAGGGCTAAGCTACCTAGGTAAGTAATACATGATTATACCTGTTCCTAGAGCCGCATTTGTCATAAAATTGCAGGCTCTTGCTCCCAACTTGGGCAAGTTGCAACATTTCTTACTTACATTGCATCCTCACAATGAAAATTTGCTTAGTAGCTTGGTGGTTTCAAGACATTGCAACGCAACAATCCATGCCAGACTTTTAGCTCTCACTCTAAGGGGACAAGTAGGATAGCGGGGCAATTAATTTTTTTCTGTGTCGTATCTGTATTATGCTTTCGCCACGTAAAGCATCACTCAAGTTGGTTTCGGGTGTATAGTTGTTCGTGAACATTTCCGCTCCCTTGGAAAGTGTCCTCGGAAAGTGTCCTCTTGGAAAAACAAAATGAGATTAAAAAAATGCATATATAGGACAGCTATATGCCTCCTGAAATAATTTTCCAATCAAAAAAACAACAAAAAACAAATATACCTTCTTCGAGAAAATATAGACAACAGCCGACATGTACTTCTGGATGTTTGTAAAGTGCAATAGATGCTCTCATTTGGAGTTGAAAGAGGAGAAGCTGTTCTCAGTTGGGATTCAGGAACTTCCCGAACGCACATGCAGCCATTGCCATCGAGATGATATAAAGGTAGGCAGGCTCCTCGATCTTTTAGATTGTTTTATGATGATTCTTGCTAATAAGATAGATTGCCATTGTTTGGGATATGCATATTTACACGGCTGATGACAGTAATGGATCTCAACATCTTCCTGACAAGAATATTGTAGATACTCATAATGAGGATTTTCCATATTCTTTCCGGTTTCGTTATTTGGAACACTTTGTTACAAGGGAAGTCTATGGGAATTTTGAGTGGAAGACATTTGATGAATTAACCGCATCTCCTGTGCCGGTCGAAGATATTGACCCTCAAATAATTTTTGCGAGGCTCGAAACACAAAAATATAAGAAAGTCCACAAGAGCTGGAAGAAAAACGAGAGAAATACTAGCTGCTCCTTGTGTTTTGACGTTTTCAAGGATGATACAGAAATTCTTCCCATTCCATGTGGCCATATGTTTTGTGACGGCTGTATCCGAGGATGGCTTGGAGAGGGCAAGAATACCTGCCCAGTTTGCAGAGGAACGATTGTGTCACCAGATGTGATAGAAAAGGAGAACTCTACATCAAGGCCCATCCTCCTACTCGATCTTACCAAAAAAATGGAAAAGGAGGAGAAAATAAAGGATAAAAAAGATAAAAAGGATAAGAAGAAGAGTAAATAAATAAATTCTAGCCTTTTTACAACTTGAAGCATACCTTTTTTTGTTTAAAAACAATGTAATGTGGAATAATATCTGCTATGTATAAGAGTTTGATAGGGCCAATCTAGGATCGACAGAAGCAAATTGGCCATGGGCCGCGTAGTCGACTACATCGGAAAACATGGTGCTAACCAATGTGTTCAGAAGGCTCACTAGCATCGTCTCTTCTATACAGCATTTACATAAGTTAGAGAAAAGATGTTAGCAGTATCACCTCTGGACATGATATGTGAGCTCAGTCTCGCCTAGATGAGACGATCCATAAATCACAAAGCCTGCAAGTAATGCTAAGCTGATGTAGTACTTCTATTATATCTATAATAGGGGGCAGTACTTAGGACAGCCTATAATGGCTGTAAAAATGAGCTAATTCTAACATACAAAACGTAGTCATTTTAGCACATCATATAATGCAGTTCTTCTCGGCAGATGAGTAACAGTATTACAACTGATTATAGAGAACAGCTGGCAGTATTCAAAAGGGCAGTCTCAACGAAAAGATTACATCCGCGCCAGAACTAACCTAGAGAAGTGATGCTTATAGTTAAGGTTCTCCCTATGTCATAGAATTATAGACTACTGTACCTAAGACTGAGCCTCTGACCCTTGCTCTCTCTGCCTTTTTGATATCCTTACAAGTCACAGCATATCTTACCTGCTTTGCATCCTCACAATGGGATAGAGCTACTTGGCTCGGTTCCTTCACAAATTCATATCAGCCTGTCTACTCTCACTCCCTGGGGCCAAAATGACCTAGATAGATAGGGGACATTACGAAAAAAGTAAATTATTATAAAAAGGAAATGTTACAACGAAAAGCGTATCTGTATTATTCTTGGGTTATCGGGGATACAAACTTCTCGCCTACCTTTCCACTTGAAAGTTACTTACACTTGCAAAAAAATGTATATATAGGGCAGCTTTATAACACCTCATGAAATGATTCTCCCAACAAAGACAAAAGAGAATCGCCTTCACTGAAAAAGAATACAACAGCAGGCATGTCTTTCCGGATGTTTATAAAGTGCAACACATGTTCCTGCTTGGAAATGAAAATGGAGGCTTTACGATCACCAGTTCTACGAGAGGCCCCAGAACGCGCATGTAGCCAGTGCCGCTATGAAGATACAAGGGTATACTTTCATTTGTATTTTTTTATGGTGTTGTTTTGCTAATAAGATAGATTGCCATTGTTATGGATATGCATATCACTTTTCTCGACGATCATAGCAGGCACCTTCACGCCCACAAGAAGATTGTAGACACCCGTAAGGAGAGTTTGCCATATACTTTCCGGTCTGGCCATAATCAATATGTTATTACGAGAGAAGAGTATGGGACCTTTGTGTGGAGGACGGTCGAGGAGCTAACCTATACCGCACGAGACGAGGAAATTGATCCGCGACCAATCTTAACGAGGCTCCAAAATCAAAAGTATGCGGAAGTCCACAAAAGCTGGAAGAAGCAGAAGAGCAACAACAGCTGTTCCTCTTGCTTTGACGATTTCAAGGATGAAACGGAAATATTGCCTATTCCGTGCGGCCACATGTTTTGTGACGACTGTATCCGTACATGGCTGCGAGGGGACAAGAATACCTGCCCAGTTTGTCGAAGAGCAATCGTGTCGTCAAAGGTGATGGAGCAAGAAAGTCATACGTCTGGCCCCATCCTTTTGCTCGATCTTACAAATAAAATGACAGTCAAGGGGGAAAAGAAGAAAGATGAGAAGAATAAAAAAAAGGGAAAATAAATTCTGGCCTTTTTTATAACAGGCCAGTCTTCGATTTTGTCGCAGATGCAGTACATATGTAACGAGCTCTACAGAGAGAAATATAAGTCAAGAAAAAGATGAAAAGAAGATCCGCCATGGGTTTTACAGCCACTGTGTATTTTATAATCGAAGACATTTTGACGAGCCATTGGATAACTTCACCTATATGTTGCCCCTAAAAAAATTGTTCGCAAGATAGCCAAGTAAAAGACCGAGAACTTTGTCTCTCTCTTTCCAAACGTGCATTTCTCTTGGAACCCCACTGATGTAAGCTTGTCGTGAAAAAAGAAAAAAAATGAAGGCTTGAAAGAGGTAAGTTTTGGAGATAGGCTGTGGGAACCACTCGCCAATATTGATCCTTTTGGCATAAATTCTTGGTGAGAAGCTCCGCCTACGCTAATAATCAGTCCGATCAATGAGAAAGCGAAGGATGACTGTAAATTACAGTACTCGAGCTTAGCATGCGCTGAATAATTAGTTCTTTGGCCTCAATATATTAAAACTGGTCACATCAGCCTGCCATCTCACGCTGCATTGTCGGGACATCTTGTATTATTTTTTTTTACACGCAAGATACATCATATTAGTCTTTGGGAATAGGCAGTCATTTTCCCCTTATGGAGAGTCCTACGCCTAGAAATATATATATATATAGGAGGTATATAAGAAAAGGCATAGGTCCCATAGAATAGGAATTTCTAGCTCAAATACTAAAAAGAAGGGCCCTTTCAGAAAAAAAAAAGAAAGAACAGAAAATATGCCCTACCGGATGTTTATAAAGTGCAATAATTGCTTTCTCCTGGAACTGAAAGAGGAATCTATGGAAATAATATCAACTTTATATGAAGATCCGCCACGTCGTTGTAGAAAGTGTCATAAGGAAGATATAAAGGTGAGTAAGCTTCCACCATTTCTTGTTTTTTTAATGGTAATGTTCTTTTGCTAATTAGAAAGGTTGCCACTGTTAGTGAGTCAGAAATCACTTTTAGCAACGACCAGAAGAAGCATCTTCATGCCCACAAAAAGTTTGTAGATACCAAGAAAGAGGGCTTGCCATATGCTTTCCGGTTTGGCCATACACAATGCACTGTCGAAAGAGAGAATTATGCGAATTTCATATGGAGGACATTTGCTGAACTAACCTTTGCTCTCCGAGATGAAGATGTTGATCCTCGAATTATCATGAAAGGAATTCAAACCCAGTTGTATAAAAACATCCACAAAAGCTGGAAGAAGGACAACACCAGCTGCCCCAACTGTTTTGACGCTTTCAAAGATGATACGGAGCTTCTGCCTATCCCATGTGGCCACCTGTTTTGTAACAGCTGTCTCCGTCCATGGCTATACCAAAGCAAGAATACTTGCCCAACATGTAGAAGATGGATCGTGACGTCAAAGGTGATGGAACGAGAAAAAAACAGATCAGAGTCCTTCCTCCTACTCGATCTTACCAAAAAAAAGAAGGAGAAAAAATGATAAAGAGCAAGCTTACATATATAACAAGACACTTTTTCTTTGAAAGTTCATAAACGACGTAGTATACAAAGCTGTAACGCAAATTACATGGTGAAAAAAAAGAGAAAGAATATAAAAAAGAAATAAAAAAACGCCATGCGATTATCCTTCCAAAGCGGCACTTTTCTGTGACTGCTTCTCTAGACCCTGAATGGCCTCCATGTCAGAAATGGTCTGGCTAAACACCCGGCCGAGTTGGTTCACCACTCGCGAACGGTTGGGCTCGCCCCTCTTGCTCCAGATAAAGTCCATGATCTCTCGACTAATCTGCTCCAGCTGGTCCACCGTACACTTGCCCGTCCGGTCTAGAATCGTCTCCAGTACAGGCTCCAAAATCGTATCCGCCACACTAATCGGAAAGTTTTGAGAGGGACGACCCGACGACGGCCGAGACGAATTATTAATGGGTGGCGCCGTTGACTGCAACTGCAACGACAAAGGCCCCGAAGAAGACGACACCTTGGTGCCATCCAGCGTGTTTGGCAGGCTTGCCGACGTCGTCTCTTCACGCGTATTGTTTGTGTGTTGCTGCAGACTGGGACCCGTATTGTTATGCGACATCCAGTCCATGCCGTCGGGCATTGTGCCCCATAACGACTGCGTGTCTGGAATGCCCTGCGTCTGGGACTGCGTTTGGGTTTGGGTCTGCGCCAGGCCATTGGACTCTCGATGCGCATTCCACGACTTGACAGAGTCTGTCGTCTTTGTCGCCGAATCCAACAAAAAGTGCGAAGGCGACATGACAGGCGACATCCCCGGCGATTGGCTCACGCCCGGTGCATGGGCAATCTGTGCCTGCACAACGAGTGGCCGCAGGGGACGTGCTGGCGTCGACGCAATCTCTGGCGCAGACAGTCCAGTAAACCCGGTAATGTTGGAAATGGCCGTCACATCCGCGTCTTTTCCACTGTTGGTCGCCTCCTCTGTCATGCTTTCTCCCACTCGCAGCGGACGTAAAGGAGGCGTCATCTTGACCTGGAAACGAGCATGTCCATTTTGCATTTGCCCAACATTCACACTGCCATCCGACCCGCCCATGCCCGAGCTCAGAATGGCTAGTCCGGCTTTCTTTTTGGCCAGCTTCTCCTCCTCTTCCTTGGCCCTCCTCTGCATCCTCGCATGCAGCTCGTCCCAGTCGATTTGCGAAAGACGAGACTTTGCCTCGGCCACATCCACCTGCACATTGGTCGCCAGCTCATTCGCGCGCAGGATGCGGTCCTTGTCGCCGAGTTGCCGCGCATCCTTGGCAAGAGACTCAACATCTGCATAAAAGTCCTGCGGGCGGGCATAGTAGCCATTGGACAGACGCTCCTCGATCATTTGCAAGTCCAAATTATAATAAAACTTGCCCGTAGCCGTCTCCAAAAGACCCTTTGTGCCATGCCGATCCACAGAAATGGTATACGGCCGTGGCCGCTCAGGGACAGCCCCGTCTTCCGTCAGGTCAGGACGTACATAGTTTGGGTCTGCCTCTTGCCAAAGGTAGGAAATCTGAGAATCGACAATGGCGGGCTGCCGGAACTTTTTGTACTTTTTTATCTGGTCCATAATGGGCTGCAGCTGGACCTTGAGCAGATTGAGAAGCAAAAGATCCTTACGTTTCTCATCTGCAAGCTCAGCACGCGTCTTGGGCGGAGGAGGCACCTCTGGTGCTACTGGAAGGTCTGGAAGGAGACGCTTTTTCCGCTTGTCGACGTTGGGAAACTCGACATGGTCACGCGTAGCATGGCACAAAAACGGAACAAAGTAGTCATTGCGTTCCTGGCGCGTTGGGAACTCTAGGACAAAGCGATTACGCGAAGAGAATCCAAAAATATCATGCAATATAGCCTCTGGCACGTCCTCTTGCTCACATTCGCTTGTCCCAAGCACGAGAATAGGGTCCGCTGGTGGGATAGCACGCAGCATGGAGAGGAATGTCATGTATGCCGACGGCGTGAGGCTGTGGTACCATACCTCAATGTTGGGGATGTGAATGACGGCCGGTTTATGCCGCTTCACCTCGACAAACAAACTGACAATCACTTGCTCAAGGGGCTATACGTTAGCAAACACTCATAATATTCAAACATACTCTTCCATCGCCAAGCAGAACAGGCAAATCAAAGGACTGGATGTGAACGCTCTCGAAATAATGAAGAATGCCAGCTGAGTAATAGGACTGGCCCATGCCTGCAGTGCCCATAATAAGGAAACGAGGCCGGAACACGCGTGCACGGTCAAACTCTTGGAGGATATTCTCGCGCCCAAAGCCGTCGTCATCGCCGGTCTCGGGATTGCCAAAGAGCGGCTCGTACATGGCCTCCTCCAAGGCCGTTGTCTTTTTTCGGCGAGGCAGAATCTCATCGAGAATGCCCAGCATCATGCGGAATTGACGCTCCAGAAGAGGGGCAACGGCTTGTGGAAGAGGGGAGTAGGCAGGGGCAGCAGATCGCTGGGATGAAGGGACCATTCTTGCCATGCTTTGCAAAAAGTCACTAGCTTGTATGCGAATCGACAAGGGGTCCACAATCAACTTTTGCGATGAGGAGTAAATCTGGGGGTATGTGCGTTGGATGGCTGCCAGCGACGACTCTGTGCAAAGAGCACGCAGGTCAGCACCGCCATATCCCTTTGTTCGCTCGGCTAGGGTGGACAGAAAGTCCGACGAGAGGCCCCAGTCCTTGGTATGGATGTCTAGGATTGCCCGTCGGGCCTCCACATCGGGCAGTCCAAAGTAAAACTCCCGGTCAAAGCGGCCAGGACGACGCAGGGCTGGGTCAATATTGTCCGGGCGGTTGGTGGCGCCAATGACAATGACCTGGCCACGGCCGTCCATGCCATCCATCAGCGCCAGCAGCGTCGACACAATGGAGGCATGGATTTGCTCCTGCTTGCTGGAACGCACAGGGGCCAGCCCATCAATCTCGTCAAAGAAGATGATGCTTGGCTGCGTCTTGCGTGCCTCTTCAAAGAGCAGACGCAGCTGTTTCTCTGCCTCGCCCACCCATTTGCTCAAGGCATCTGCGCCCTTGCGCATGTAGAAGGTAATCTTGCGGCCGCCAACACCAACAGAGTTGGCAAGGGCCCGTGCAAGAAGCGTTTTGCCTGTGCCAGGGGGTCCGTGGAACAATACACCACGAGGCGGCGTGATTTTGAAGCGCAGAAACAGCTCCGGATACAGCAGAGGCAGCATGACCATTTCCTTGAGCTGGTTGATGTGGCTGCTGAGACCGCCAACCTTGCTAAAGTCAACATTCATGTCCACGCCGAGGGGATCCGCATCCGCCAGGGCCTTGTTACTCTTCACTCTGCCTACATTGGGACCACTGCTCAGTCCCGTGATGGATTCAAGATTCAGAGGCGCCGAGAAGCCCGCCGGGGCTGTGCCGGCAACAGGCGTCAGCGTAGGACCCCCCACACTGGCTCCTTTGGCAGCCTCGTCGTCGCTGCTGTCAAAATCAGCATTCCCAGCCGCCCCCGTGCCCCATGGACCGCCAATCAGCGATCCAGCACCGCCACCGCCACCAAACGGCCCAAAGGTCGACAGCAGATTGCGCTGCCAGATGGACGACGCGTTGCGGTTGTTCCGTCGAGTTGTGGGTGCCGGGGCGTCCTCGTCCTCGTTGATAAAGGCATCCAGAGGCTTGATGCGGTAGTCCACTTCCTTTGCGCGACGTCGCCGTGGCTTACTATGCACGGGCGAGACGGAGCGTCGTTTGCGCCGAGAACGCGTCATTTTGAGTTCCTCTGCCTCCAAGGCAATCTCGTCCTCGTCGATGTTAAACTCCCCCTCATCGTCGTCATCATTGCTGTCCGACGTTGTTTTGCGCGTAGACCGCCTCACGGGCGCTTCGTCTCCGGAGTCGTCTTCATTCTCCGACTCTTCAAAGTCGCTACTGGCCTCTTTGGACTTGCTTTTCCGCTGCAATCCACGCGTTGTACGTCGCGTATCCGTGTCCTTTTCAGGCTCTACCAGCTTAGCCAGCGTCCGTGTCTTTCGCACAGGCACGTCGTCGTCTGAATCGTCTTCTTCCTGCCCTTCTTTCGCAAATGCGTCGTCTTGCTCGTCGCTTTTTTCAATACTCTGCGTGGCAAGCACGTGAAGAGGCCCCTCTCCCACGCCATTTGTCTCCTTATTGGCTACTCCCACGGCAACGCTCATGGCCACACTCATCTCCATTCTCCCCACGCCATTCGAGTGGCTCTTTTCGTCCTCTTCGTCGATCGGAGCTTCCATTACAGCCCGTGTCCGCGTGACCCGCTGCATTCCTCCTGTTTCCGGGCTCTTGCTGCGCGACGACGCTCTTGTCACGCGTCCAGAATGCACTGTTTGGTTGCGGGACGCTGCGGCCAGCTCGTCAGCCTCTTCCGCGACTTGTCGCGTCGTCCGTCGCGCTGTATGGCTCCGTGCGTCTTGGCTCGCTGCCCGTGCAAGCTCCTGCATCTTCTCCGTCGTCTTGATCACAACCATCTTGCGCCGATTGCCGTCCCGGGGCGGCGAAGACGCCTTCTCGACCAATTCGTCGTCTGATTCGTCGCTTTCCCCTTCATTGTAATCGACTTGTTTCGTCGCTGCTTTCCGCGCCCGTCTTCCTGTGGCTGTCATGGGAGCCTCCGAGTCCTCAGATGACGACACCGACGCCATCGAGACCTCGCTTTCGTCCAGAGACTCGTCGTCAATTCCAGAGCCATTGTAACGATCTTTTGGTCGGTTGGAACGCGTTGTTTTGCTCGGCTGCTTCTTCTTTTTGCTCTTGGGCCGCCTCGGACCGTCATGGTTAGGCTCAAAGTTGCTGTCTTCCGAATCGGACTTGATCGGATCAAACGGCAGCTTTCTTTTAATGGCCATTTTTTATTCCCACGACTTTGGCCGTTTTTTGTTCGAGTACGCGTTATTCCTGTAAAAAAAAGCCGTCTCTAGCGTGAAATGGCTCCCAAACACGCGGTCAGCACACTCCTGCTCGTCGTCCTTGAGACTCCGATTGTTTTTGCTCCCCAAAAACTCTCCATCTTCTGGCGTCGCGTGCATTATTATGGGTCCCCTCTCTTACTAGCCAATCACATGCCAGCATCCTCTTTCCTTGCCGGCTTTCCAGCCAATCAGAGCGCCAGAAACAAATCGGCCCAAAAAACATCGTCGCGTTGTTGTCCAAAATGTCGAGTCGCGATGCCCTCGCCATCGCTTTCTCGAGCCATTGCTGCGTCGTAGACACCTCCCATTGGAGCTGGTCGTGATCATCGCATCGAGAATCTGCAGGCTAATATTTTGCTCATATTTATAGCCAATGCAGAGTCTCTAATTCCTGTCCTCGTCTCTTCCATAAAAAATAGCTTCCATAAACTTTTTTGTTTGGATTTCGGGAAAACGACGTCATCGATCGCCCCGTCAGAGGTAAGCTTCATCTTGTGGCGGGTTTGTCAACGGCAGCCTCGTGGCCCATGTGGGGCTAAAAAGCTGGTCCTCAGCCTTGTCTGTCTTGGGGCTTTCGGTGACCTATGGTACTTTTCCTCGTCGGCCGTTAGCATAAGCTCGAAGGCTTGGCCGCCTTGTGGACGCCCCTCTCACAGTATTTGTGTGCATCCAATGGTGCTAACCGCCCCTTCCCCTTTCCATCTATCCAGCCATGTTCGTTTCATTCCATGTCACCATACTACCGCGCCAAGTTGGCTATTCCCATTCGTAGGCTTTTCCCCCTTGTAACGATGCTCCAAATCAACCCCAAACTGTCCCACAGTTTGCAGTACCACGTCGCAGGGTAGCCTTCTGAACCACCACAGCTCTACCATTATTCTTCCATGATTCACATATATTTAGCTATTTATGACCCAAATTGCTCCTTATTCAAAAAAAATTACAGCATTTTCTTCTTGAACAAAACGGTCCTCGTTCATGTCTCTTCACACGCCATCAATAATAAATCACGTGACATACTATAATAATGATTCGCCGAACTTTTTCGTTCAGGCTTATCTCCGCTTACGTTGACGCATGCTCTTCGGAAACTGCAATGGCAACCGAAGCTGTGCAATATGAACAGATCCTGCTTCTGTTTTTTGGATTTTCACCCGAGCCCCAATCTCACAGAAATACTGAGACATCTGCTTGGGCTCCTGCATCAAATCCTCACGTAAATCACTCATATCCACCTCGTAATTGTCCAATACGCAGGCAAATGCACAGCAATGTGTCATAATCAAGTCCATGTGGAACTTTCGAATCACCCCTCCATCCGTGAACTGTCGGCGGAAGTGCTCAATCACGGCATCTGGCGCTCCATCCATCTCGCCCTTGAGCTTCTCTCGTGCCATTTGCCTCTTTGTCCCCCTCTCCTTTCCAGGACGAGCACACTGCCAGTAAAGAATAAGCCAGTAAAGGTACCGCATCAGTCGAAGATGGTTCAATCGGTCGTCCCGAACAGCCACAACAGACACTCGGTTGGCAACATAACGAGAAAACACATCGATACCAACATTAGCATTGGCTGCTTGTTGCCAATCCAAGACAGGAATCGATGCCAGCAAGTCGGCGCCAACCATGTCTTCCGGGACATACACATCATGAATCTCCAACGCTGAAAAGTTACCCTTTGGCAGAGGTTTGTTCTTGTCAATGGCAGCCTGTAGCTGCTCACGCGTAGCCATCTTGGCTGTTTCTCCCTTCATGGCTTCCACAAGCACCGAGTTGCTCTCGTCAAGTGCCACAGCCTCCCAAGAACCATCAGCCTTACGCTTGCGTTGGCCAATTGCATTTTCAGAAACAGCTGCAATGGCCTTCTTTGCCTTTTTCGTTCCAAATGTCTGTCCGAGGTTTTGGCGGAGCTCTGCATTATTCTGCCGATTAGCACTATCTCCATAAAACTTACGTCTTGCCATACCTGCCGCACAGGGACTCCTGTCATTTGATCTTCAGTGGCCGTTCGCGCTCTCACAGTGCCTCGGATTTCCATCTTTTTTGCGTGAACCAGCTGCATTTCTCCAGTTGCTGGATCATAAATACCAACATAATGCTCAAGAGACGCATTGTTATTAATCATCTTGTCTTCTCGCCCCACAAAGTCGAGGGAATGGTGCGTATCAGCTCGCAGCATCGTCTCCATTAACGCATCTGTTTTTTGACGTTTTGAGTAGCGAAGCGGCCGTGATATGCTATTAAAAGCTATATTTGGAATACTTATTCCCGGTGTCGTTGCTGTATTGTTAGCTCTGCACCCTTGGCCTTATTAAACAGCAACATACCAATTATAGGTGCTGAGAGTTTTGGCGTTAAAATGGATGAAATCGTTGCCAATGTGGCCGGTTCCTCAATGGAGACCGACTTTCTTGGCTTTGACTTCGATTCTCTCTTTCTCTTCTTTTCTAAATTTCCTCCCATGGCTACGGTTGTATGCTGTTTTTCTTTAAAGCACCTTACAATGTTTCTTCAAAAAGGCGGTTAATAAAAATTTGAGAGCGTTCTTAAATAGCCGGCAGAATCTGGTTGATAACAAAGGCGGTCTAAATGTATTGATGGTTTAGTCATCAATATCTCAAATGACATTGCTGTTCTCAGGCTATCAGATTTTGCGCCATTTCTCTTGTACTATGAATGGGACATTACCAAGATCAACATCCTGTTTCTTTGGTTGATTTGATTATATTTAATGTCTAAAAGAGGCTTAAACGCCTAGACGACACGTGTGGGTGTGATAATCACCCTTCGAGACCATCCTTTACTCAAACTACTGAAAACGACTTGAGAAGCAGAAAATACGTATCCCCAAAACAATTGCATTAGAGGACGTCCATGTAATTAAGGCACCTTTGGATCTTCGGAAGCTCCAGTTTCCCCTTTGGCTAGGCCCTTAGCGACAGCTACACAACTCCGGGCACCGCCATCCGGCTAGCCAACACGCCATACTACGGCTTCTTTGAAGAGTGGCCTATCTTCCTTTGAACATGGGCCGAGTTTAGGCGATATAGACCTCCAGGATGCCACAGGAGGCCAGACGCGAAAGAAACGTTCTACATACGATACTAATTGATTTGCTTTCGAGCCCTTACGTTCACCGCTTCTAGTTTTGCCGTCCATGATCATCTTCACCGCTTATTTATGATGTCACGCGACAAACCTAGAGATGACTAATGTGGGTCATGTGAGGGGAAAAAAGACCCTCTAAAACACAAGAATTGGCCACTCGGCGTCGATTGCGGGGTTTTTTGCAGCGGACAAACAGTTGCTCCGCCTTAGGGCACACACTAATTTACTGCGATCAATGGGGAAAGAAAGCGGGCCGGTCCAACTATATCTTCTGGCTGAGGGGAGCTTTTGCTTTCTTTCTTTCTTCACACCAGTTCTTCATCTTTAGTCATCGCCAAGTAAGTTATACCATTGCGCCGTCAACAATAAAGACGACGATGGCAAGCCGATACTCTCTTTATGGGAGATTGCGCTGCTATGAAGCTGCTCCATGGGATCGGGACGCTCATATTAGAGAGAAGATGTTAACAACACAGGGTTCAAGATGAGACTTAAGTGGAAAAAGAAGCGTGTACGACGTCTCAAGCGCAAGAGAAGAAAGATGCGGGCCAGATCGTAAGTTTTCAAGCACTGCATTACGATCATTATTAACATTTCTAGCAAATAAACTGGCTCCTTCAACCGTGACTTCCTGTCCTCGCGTTCCACCGTAGAATGATAGCTCCTAAAACATCTACGACTTTATGAACTTGCCAATGCATATGGTGGATCGGTTTTTGTACACTGATGGAAGTGGCGTCTTTTGATGGAAATGGCTTATAGCGCCTGCGTTTTGCCACAACGTTAATTTGACTTGCGGAATAAATGAAAAAAAACACAACCAACTATCACAACACGTGCAATGTATCAAATAAATAAAAGTTCTGTCGAACAAACAGGCCGATGCTATTTTGACACCGGAAGGGCAACTTCTGTCTTTACTTTGCTTAGCTTCCTAAGAAAGGGGTCGTCTTTGCTCCTTCCTTTCAACTATACTTTTCTATCTATGCCCGTTGTGGGCGCTCTTGCCATATATAAAGCACTTTCCTTCAAGGCATGTAGCTAGCTCTTTCCCAAAACATATGAACATGGCTTGCCTTTATTTTCATCTTCCCTGGGAAAAACAAACACTCCTTTCCGCTAGAAAGTAACGGTGCTATGGGAGGTAAAGTTAAGAACGAGAAGCGCCCATTGGCCTGGATTGAGATTGAGACACTGGCAGATGGTGAATTTAAGCAAGGTTTGTCACTGCATGTAAAAAAACCTTTTTTGATAAAAAAATAGTAGTCAGAGTGCCGTATTATAAAGAACAATACATTACAATTGGACGGGATGCAGAAAAATGGTTTGGCTTTTTATTTTACGTAGCGCTAGCTAATGGTAGCAATCTTCGCCTTGGTCATCGCAGTGTTTCGTCTATTCATTGTGAGATTTATTCTATATTGTTCGAAAAGGACGAAGAGTTTCCCCCCATTTATGTCCGGGACTGCCAATCGGCTGCTGGGACATTTGTCAATGGTGAGCTTATTGGCCAGAGGCCTTTTGTTTCATCATCCCGCTTGTTAGAAGTAAATGATGTGATTCAAGTAGGGCCTTGTTCCGTTCGATTTGTCGATTATACGGCTCAGCCTCAGGTGCCACTGTCTAAGCTACAGCAAGAAGAAGCAAAGGTTGGATCAGTTATTCTTTTTTGAAGAAGAAAAGAGACTGATCAAATAGTTCTTTGCAGATGAATTCATCATTAAGAATACATTATTAGGTAACGGAGGCTTTGCGAGTGTGTATCTCGCAGTTGATGTCAAAACCAATCGTCAGGTTGTATGCAAAGTGCACAATCTTGAGAAACTTGAAAGGCAGTTTAAATACATTGCCTCTCGAATTGACCGAGAAATGATGATTTGGAATCAGCTGGACCATGTACGAATTATTTTTTACAACGTAGGCATGCTACTAACGGATACAGCCCAATATCATCGCCTTTCAAAGGGCATACAAGACGAAACATACAATGTAAGTGGCTCTCATTAGAAGAAGCTCACCCTTCAGGTATACATTTGGCAATTTAGCAACGGGTGGGGACTTGTTTTCGCTTCTCGAACGTGAAATCACCGTTCCTGAACTAGAAGTGAAATGGATCATCCTCCAAGTCTTACGTGCCGTTCAATACCTCCATAGCAAAGGCGTAGCTCATCGTGACATTAAACCAGAGAATATTCTTTGTCTAGCAAGCACACACATTTGTCATAGAATTGTTCTTGCTGATTTTGGATGTGCTGGTGTAACAAGCCGCGGAAGACTGACGTCTTACGTTGGGACACACATCTACAGAGCTCCGTACGTACTTGTTTCTTTTACCATGCTAGCCCATGACTCACCATGAAGGGAAGCTTGCTACTCGGATACTCCTCACGGATTGGCAGTGGATATCTGGTCCATTGGTGTCCTTTTGTTACAGTTAATGGCAGGTATGGACCCAATTGACTTGCCCACGGCATTCTGCCAGGTAAAAGACATTGAACCACACGTGCGTGGAGTAAATAAACGTCGGGCAAAGACCAAGGAAGGCCCCCTTTCCAAGGATGGTCTCAACTTTTTAATGTCTTGCCTCCAGCCACAGCCAGAAGACCGTCCGTCGGCGGCAGAAGCTTCACAGCACTTTTGGCTTCGTGGAAATCCTCAAGAAGTTGCGTTGTTTGCTGAGCGTGAAAAAGTCTTGCCCTGGCATCCGAGGGATGTCGTTGTTCCTGCTGTTGTCGTTTTGCCAGATGACACCGCACCATCATCGACGCCATCCTTTTCCTTGGAAGAAATGAATGTTGGTGAACGCTGTCTTTCGCCCGAGCTTGATCTATCCATTTCGGGGTCTGGAGCACAGCCTCTTCGCGTATAGCGTTGACGGAAACGGAATAATACATGCAAGGGAATCTATTTTATGAAATACAACTGTCCTATATAGTCGTTTGAGGCAGGGGACCGACCGAGACCGTTTCTCGCAGTCTCTTTGCCTTTTTCTCTGCTTCTCGCACAGCCTTCTTTTGGGCACTCTCCTTTTTTGCTGTCATTTTGCTGAACCGACCCCGTGCCCCATGCTTCATTCTTGTAATCATATCCGAAGCCTTTCCTTTTGTAAGCGTCGCATCCAGCTTGTCCTCTTCCTTGACACGGAATTTGTTCAAGAAATCAATCTGCTGCTTCGATGCAGGCATATGTCTCCACGCTGAGGCACGAGAAATTGACCACATGTCAAAGATGGCATCAGCAAATGTGTCTGCGCCGTGGACGGCGCCTTCAAACGTTGGCGTTCGGAAGACTTCTCTTGGCTTTGTCAAAAGAGCCCTTCGTTCTCGGGTAGCTGACTGTCTGACCCGAACGACAACCACTCGGAATTTGGGCGTACCCTCTGCCTCATCAATAATGGAAAAGAAGTCAGGATTGATATCAGCTTCGGAAAAGTCCTCTTCATCATACGGCTCGGATTTATGGCTAAGAGGCTCAATGCGGAGAAAGCTGCCATCGATCCTTGACAAGACATAGCGGTTGTCGCCAACGTGTACCCATGAGTATTGGCTCAAGCTTTGGATGTGACGTTCCGGTGTGCCATCGGCCACAAGCTCAAGCACAGATTTGTAATCTGTAAAGGTCACCTTCTTGACCGCCACAGTTGGCTTTTCTTGTGGCTGCGACAGGCTTTCCTCCCGCCTTCGCTTCAAGTCGTCGGCCGTCTCTTCCTCTACAATCTCGCTAGGATCAAGACCGAAGAGCGTCGGCGTGTTAATGACGCCAGCATCAATGGCAGAGGCCATGTCAATAACGTGGCAGTTTTTCTTTTCGTGGTGAAGACGCAATCCTCGACCCACCATTTGAATCAAAAGGTTCCTTGACTTTGTTGGACGAGCAAGCAGAACACAGTCAACATTGGGCAAGTCTGTTCCCTCTGTAAACACACCACAGTTGAGCAACACTGGGAACTCGCCTTGCTTAAACTTGTCAAGAAGCTCAGCACGTTCCACCTTGTTCGTCTCGCCTGTAATGTAGTGTGCATCGACACCTCTTTTTCGGAATTCTCCCGTAAGAGATTCTACGTGGTCGATATCAACGCAGAATGCCAACGTGGACTTTCGGCCTTTGGACTGTGCTTTTTCCATCCATGATCGAACTGTTATGCTATTGATCTCTGATGTATTCACAGCGATTGACAAGTCGGAAGTTCTAAAGTCTCTCGCGTCGCTCCGCACAGAAGATAAATCAGCGGAAGTTTTGACAGTTGTGATGAGGAGATTGGAAAGCCATCCTTCATCCATCATTTCGATATAATCCTTGTGGTAGACAATTTCATCAATGGCGGCCCCCAGTGCCAGTCCGTCTGATCGAGAAAACGTCGCAGAAACACCAACCAATGCTGGCGAGTCCTCCAGGACACTCCCTGCCTTTGTGTCGAGCTGAAAGTGCCTCAGGACATTCATGTAGCTTGGAGACACAATATGATGGGCCTCATCCACGAGGACGAGTTTAAACTGTGACCGTTCATATTTTTCCAATCGAAAGCGTGAGTTAATGGACTGGATACTTGCTATTGTAATGTCGGCACTCCCGGAGGCTTGCATGTTGCCCATTTCAATTTCTACTACCAAGTTTGGGTAGGTGATGGCACAATGGCGAGCTGCCTGCTCCACAAGCTCCCTTCGATGCGCCAAGATAAGTGTCTGCGTTGCCCTTTTGGTCGGTGGCCGGATCCGGCTGATAAGATGGGTAAACACCACTGTCTTTCCAGCTCCTGTCGCCAGCGAAACACCCAATCGCTTGACACCACGATCCAAAGCATTGACGACGGACTGGATGCTCTCTTCCTGGTAGTTTCGAAGCTTCACACCCGACGAAACTTCCTGCATTACAGCTTCGTCTATGGGTAGATTTGTTGAGGACAGCGGCGTCTCTATGGCCTGGTCTACCGAAACATTTGCAAATCGATGCCTTGAACTCGGCAATGAACGTTTCGACAGGGCCAAAAATGGCCTTGGTGACAGGAATGACCTTTTTGCGAGGCTTTGGGTAGCCTCGAAGGCACCCTTAGCCATATGAAGTCTAACAGCGGCAATCATCCCCTCACATTTGCCGAAAACAACGCCTGCTTCTCGTTTTTCCTTTGCTTTCCCAACTTTTTTCACTAAGCATGGACGTATGTACCTCTTGATGTACTATATCAGGGAACATTGACTGGTACAGACTATTTTCTCACTCTAAGCCGTGGGGCAAAGGCTGCCAATAATCTTACATAATCGTATAGCTTCTCGCGATGGAACGTGGTTCTTTGCTTCGAAAGTGCGGAGCTCTTCTTTTCCAAAGTCAAATGATCAACTAAAGTCAAAAAGTCGATCGCATCCTCGCCACTGCATTTACGGTAAGAAAATGGGTATATTTATTCCCTTGCCGGTGGACCCCGGCAAAGGCTTGATTTGCAACTGTGGCCATGGCCAGTTACCTGAAAAGTTTCTTTTTGTGTGGCCAAGAATGTAGAGGGATTTTGACGGGTGCGATGTACCCTCGCCACTGGTCTGAACAAGTCAATCTGATATTCCCAGAGAATGCAGTAGTGTATTGGTATTTAGTTTAACGTAATTGGTGGTGAGGCACGTCTAAGGAGCCTGCGGGTCAAAAGGACGGAAAAATAAATAAATAATCTAACGTAATGTAATGGAAAGGAATGATAATAGAGTGGAGGTTTATTGCCAATGGTGTGTGAACATACCTGAACAAGTCAATATGCTTTTCCCAGATAATATCGAGATGAGGAGAAAAGGAGGGAAGAGTGTGACGGTTCAGGAATCTGTATAGGACTGCTGTGTGGGTCCTGGTGCGGACACCACCCTACGCTGTATGAGCGCAAGCTGGGGTGCTGTGGCGTAGTCATGGAGGTGTAACAGGGCCTGGCCCGTGACTGAGATCATCTTGTTCTTTTATGTTATGCTTTCCCATGTTTTGCGCATGCTGCCGATGACCACGGCGCTTCAGATGGATGATGCAAGTAGAGATGGGATAAGATGGATTGCTAGTATTTCTCTGACACATTTTACATAAGGTAGGCAAGTAATACCAGGCGCGCCATGTTATAAAAGGGCTTGGACCCGCCCTGTTATGGAGTTGATACATTCATCAAACATGGATTCAACTTTCAGTCGAAACTGCAATATCTTTATATCCTCCTACATGTCTGTATTAAGAAAAAGCCTGTCGGCAAAACAACAAGAAGATGTAACAAAGGAAATGGAGGCTGGTGTGAGAGAAATAAAGGTAGAGCTTCGTCAACGATTAGGAAAAGTTGTCGGGAATAGGACCGCCTTTCAAAATGAGCTTTCTGAGGCAGCTTCAGCAGCAAGAAGCACTTGCTTCGATTACACAAGTGTTGACAATACTCTTGCCAATCTCAAAGCTGAATTGTCAAAGGTTATCGAACGATATATTTCATAATAACGGATCAGAACGGAAATTATCATAAAATAATAGATAGTAGATAAATATTTATTGCCTGTGGTGTTTTTTTGGTGATGATAGCTTTAGACTACCTAAGTAATACATACATGATTTGTGGCTCATAAAAAGACTGTAACGCCAAAACCTTGTCCTCCAACCTCCAATCTAGATGGAGCTTTTTTCTCCAATAAATCCTTTCCTTCATTCATATGTTTTTGTGACCCCAAAGCAACTGTAGCCGGAGATATAGACACATGTCCGGCATAACCAAAAAAGCGAAAGGAGTGCCAACAGAGACCGTCACTGTATAGAAATAACCGAGAGATAGCAGAGAGATGATGGTGATGGTGATAGGAATGAACACAGTAATGGTCGTTCTTTTTCGCCGTTTTGTATTCTTGTTTTGTTTAGTGAATGTGGATACCTTCGGCCAGGTCGTAGTAGCCAAAGAACCCCTGCTGTTTAACCCATTGCACGACCAACGACGCCATGTTTGAGCGTCGTGTATCTGCATCGATATCGGACAAACTGCGAATGCGGAAGCCGATGGATCGAAAAAGCTTTTCTCTCGATTTTTCGATTTGGGTTTGTTGCTAGTACATGGAGAGGAGTCTCCCATTCGCCGCAGATGCACCCTTTCTGGTGTGCAGATATCCACGCATTCCAATATGGTCTGCGCGAATTTTCGTCACCATTCTGCTTCGGTGCTTCGGCAGGCCAGCATGCCTATCCTTGAAGCTTTTCTCATCGACGAATCGTAGTTCATGCTCTTCTTATCGATCCTTCTATCAGAACCTCGACCGTCTAGTACGGCTAAGCTTGAGTGGCTCGATGATCCTTTTTACTGTCTCTCGAATATAATCATCGTGCATTGTATTCTTCTCGTTGCAATCGGCACAAATCTTGCTAATGTACACTGTCGGTTGCTTATCTCTCCCCATGGTAAAAGAGAATTCTCCTCGGCAGCTTTTGTCACACGGCGTGCAGCGCAGGCTTCGATGATCCTCCCAACTGTCCAGAGAAGCAAGATGGGACGGTATCCTTTGGCCGTCCTCTTAACGTCGACACTCTTTCCTGGCTTGGGAAGTAAGTACCACAACTAGCGTTATCTGAAACATGCCCCGACGAGATTTGCCATGACCTTGTGGAAAGGAGCTCCCAGTAACTTCAAAACCTCCACGGGGAGGCCATCGTCGCCACCTTCTAAGAGGGCATGAATTGCATAATGGATGCTATATCATCCTCACCCACTTCTTGCGAGATGCTAAAATGAGATGAGATTGTGGTGAGCTCGCCATTGGCAATGCTAGACGTCGAGTAAGATCGTCGATTGCATCTTTTTGCAGCTCTTCCTAGGAAAACGGGAGTAGTTCATGGGCAAGATACGCGGCTTTCTCTTCGTCTAGCCTCTTCCAATTCCAGCCTTGGTCAACCTCTACAGGTGGCACGTCAGCTGTAACTTGGTAGATGGCTGACAGGTGGTCAGAGCCGGAGAGATGTCCCTCTTTAGTGTACATCATAAAATAATACTACACCCCTTTGACACCTTGTAATATACTGTCCTTGATTCTTTCAGACCATTGACAGCTGTTTTTTTCTCGGATGATAATACCGAATGAATAGTAGAAGCTGCTGTGGCTGCCTATTGATCATCTTTACGACTGCTAGGATACTTAAATCTCACAACCGTCTTCGGCACTTGTCATTACCTATTTCTATAGTTTCTCTTTCCCAGGAAAAATTAAGAAACGATTAATGGATATAAATATTGATTTAAGTTGTGATGTGTTCAGAAGCACACTCCTTTCAGTGCAAGATTCAGCGTCTGTAGAAGAATTTGAAAGGCTGAAGTCAAATTTAGATAGGGGGATCAAAGCTATCAACAAGAATTTGAATAGAGAACTGAAGAAGAGGGAACTAAAACCAAGCGTCGGCAAGCTGCGTCTCTTTACATTACTTTATCAAGATGCCTCCATGGCAGCTTCTACATGCGTTTATAGTAATGATGTGAAGAAGTCTATTTCCAAGCTTAACTCATACTTGCTAGAGGCATTGGAAAAATATCTGCGCTAATATGACCATGAGAACACCATTATGGTTCAAAATGTACATACCCCCAGTATGCTAATAATGCATTTCTATAGAGAAATATTTAATTTCGATCTTTACTGGGGTTAGTTGTTTGGAAATAAGTAGAAGCGCAAAACAAAAAGGGTCGAAACCTTTGTATGTGCTGAGTTGCGGTATTGGGACCGTACGAATACCTTACTTTTTAGTTGTTGGATCTGTGGTTGGTTCAGTTAGTTGCATCACACATGCGGTTATGCATCTAAAGGATTACCGGAAGGATATAGTTTGGACATAGTATATTGTAGACTAGACAATCGCGCTCTCACATTCGTTTATATTCGTATCCCCGCCGCCTCCCCAGGTTGCCCGACCTTGGGGAGGATCTCTCTACAGATACGTTCTGTATCGCCGAGAGAGACCTCAGATGACCTCGGTCACGCCCGCTGGCTTCGACCCCAGCGGCGGGTGCCACTTCCCTTACGTGACCTAAGGCACTCGGCCATACTCTTCTCTACGAGTCTTTATGTCTCTAGTGGTTGGGTTTGGTGTTGGTTGTTTGCTGTCTCTGTCCCGTGCCATGCCCGACGCATGCACGTGACCAGGAGGAACGTTTCCTCCTCTCAGTACATAAATTTTTGTTGTAGTATTGAGAAATTCATAAATAAAAAAGGAGTGCTCGCTTGATACTGGAAGTGTTTTGAAGCTGCATAAAATATCATCAGAAAGCCACCAACTTGAAGCCAAGTGGCGATGATGCAATGATGGCAGCGACAAAGGCATAGGCCTTCCATCAGACGCCGAAACCCATTGGCTCAGCCATGGCAAATCCGAAGGAAAAGGTTTCAATTTTTAGGAGGTGCGAACTAACATCCACAGCGAATGCTACTTTAGTGCAACCGTCTGCTTCACGGCAGTCTCGCTGTACAACAAGTGGATGTTTGCGGGGGTGTTCCCGTTCCCGCTGCTGACGACGGCGCTGCACATGGCCGTGCAGTTCGGGCTTGCAACGGCCGTGCTGGCGCTGTGGCCCGGCTTGCGGCCGCGCGAGGCCCTCGACAGCTCCATCCTCATTGCGCCGCTCGTCTTCTTCGTCTCGCCCTGCGACCCGCGCTTCCTCTCGACGCTCGACCGCATCCTGCAGGCGCCGCGCAGCGACAACACCGGCGGACTGACCTCGGCCGGCCTTGTGCACCGCTACAACACGGCGCTGTCCAACGACGGCGTCGGGGGCCGCGAGGGCGCCTTCAGTATGTGCACGTTCTGGCTCGTCGAGGCGCTGTGCCGGGCCAGTGCCTACGAGCCGCAGTACTACGTGCAGGCCGTGACGCTGTTCGAGAACATGCTCTCCTTCCGCAACCACCTCGGCATGTTCTCCGAGGAGATCTCGGCGTCCGGCGAGCAGCTCGGCAATACACCGCAGGCGTTCAGTCATCTTGCACTCATCAGCGCTGCCTTCAACCTCGATCGGGTCGGCATTCCAGGGTGATGGGCACAGCGGCTATGTCTACAGGCATACGTTCTGATGATGCGTAGAGTATTGGCAAAGAAAGAGATGGTGAGATGTGAGAAAGTCAAATTTGCCCCCCAAGCTGTAATGCCTAAATGATCGTGCCAGTGTGGCAGTGGCAATATAAAAAAATAATGTATCAGAAAATAGTTGGTAGAGGGCGCCTAGTATGATGAAAGAATGTTCACTTCTCTCACTTTTGACGCTCACCGTGTGCCTATAAAACCACGTCAAGCCCCTCACACTTTTGCGTCCTTCATCCATAATTTGTTCTAAAAACCATTATACACCATGCCTAGAAGATTGATCACGTTTACTGGAGATGCCAACGTTGCTAATTTCTTAAAGAACGAGGAAGGCAACAGATTAAGGGTTGAGCTTCATAGATGTAACTTATCTGATGCTGTAACAAATTACAAAACGAAAACTTTCCAGGAACTCCACCTCATTGATGCCGTTATTCCTGCAGATGTAATAAACCACATTTTAAGTTCCGGTCTTGAAGTATTTTTGCTTAATAAAACCGGTTTCAGTGAACACGAAAAGTACCGAATGGCTATTGCCTACGGCTTGAACAATTTAACGCATTTGCATATCAAGTCAACTGACTTTTGTAGCGAAGAAGAATTGGCAGCTATTATAAACAGATCTTCTGAAACTCTTCAAGGATTGGCACTGTATGATTTCAATATTAGGGTGCATGCAGATGGTCCTCTTCATAATGCCATCAAAAACTGCAACGGTTTGTACTACGAAATCAACAACTTCACAGAAAACACTATACCGAAGTTTAAAGCTAACAAAAAGCCGAGCCGTCGCTGATGTCACCATCTCGATTGTGCTCTCTATTTTTGTAAAGTTGCATTGATGGATGGTGGATGAATGTAGCATGTAGTAGGGCAATAAATTGAATTCATACAAAATCGTTGTTGGATCGTGCGGCTGTAAACGGCATCATCCCAGTCCAGACACACTTACATGGGGGATTGCCTTGGCCACGACCAGGCCATCGTCCACATTGACCGCCAAAAAATTCACCCCGGAAGATAGTACTACCCGTACAGGTGAAAATCGTGCGTTTGAGTGCTGGGCACCTTGAGCTTTCCAGGACAAGTTTCCATAGCATATCAGATTGTGGCTGCAGTCTCATTTGGTCTCAGTGATTAGTCATCTTGATTAGTATGATACTGAGTTGCGGTATTGGGACCGCACGAATACCTTACTTTTTAGGTTGTTGGATCTGTGGTTGGTTCAGTTAGTTGCATCACACATGCGGTCATGCATCTAAAGGATTATCGGAAGGATATAGTTTGGACATAGTATATTGTAGACTAGACAATCGTTCGACCACATTCATTTGTTATTTGTATCCCCGCCGCCTCCCCAGGTTTCCGACCTTGGGGAGGATCTCTCTACAGACACGTTCTGTATCGCCGAGAGAGACCTCAGATGACCTCGGTCACGCCCGCTGGCTTCGACCCCAGTGGCGAGTGCCGCTTCCCTTACGTGAGTTAAGGCACTCGGCCATTCTCTTCTCTACGAATGCACACCTTTATGTCTCTGGAGGTTGGGTTCGGTGTTGGTTGTTTGCTGTCTCTGTCCCGTGCCATGCCCGACGCATGCACAGCAGAAAGGGAAAGGACTGACGTTGGGAAATCGGGGCCATAAAGGGCTTTGCTGAAGATGAGGCGCTTAGATTCACCATCGGTGGTGACAGTGTGGACGTAGGCAGTGCCCTGGCCTTCGGCGTACGAGGTGCCGTTGCCAGTGAGGACAGGAGAAAGCGTCGGT